>QRFJ01000182.1:266075-305521 GCA_006176705.1 Cocos nucifera | reverse complement strand
AACGAACACGCAGCACCCCTACACATCATAAGAACACCCATCGAATGGAAGAGAGGGCATTTAAACCCTTCTTCGTTCTTATGATCGGATGGCCAAGAGGAACGCCTTAATTAGGAACATTCAATCTACAAAACAATATCAGATCTATCATTAATCTCATATATAAGTAGATCTAATCATGGATATTTTGCATACATCTCATGTAATCAACATCATGCATATTTTCAGATCTAAATTTTATCTCATAATAATCCAAGTTTTATGATTTTTTAACATCCCTAATCTAATTTATGATAGAGTTTGATTTGGATCATAGGCGTAGTGGACTCTTCCTTATCTACTCATGTTGACACCTTTTTAAATCAATTTTGGTGACAAAACTAGATGGGATCTGATGGATTTTCATGGAGAATAATTCTTAGAGTTCCTTTGATCAAGTAATAAGTGATTTGGTCAAAGAAGGACTCTAGATGGCATTGGGTTTGAGAAACCTTTCTCATGCCATTCTGAAGCATCGCTCAAAATATATTTTCCATGCCCAAAGGAGCCAGCTCTCTAATATCCCACACCCCTTCTATCCTCTCTCTCCCTCTCTTCTACAAGTCTAAAATATTAGGCATAAATCTGAGTTGAAGGTCCAAGGTTTTTGGCATAAGATTCAGGATCTATGCGATGGTGTTCGCGAGACGGACAAGCAGCCTTCTCAAATTATTTTGAAGGTTCTTTAGATCAGATTCAAATATGATCTTTGGAGAAAAGATTTATGAGGAGAAGACATCTAGATCCTACTTAAGTAGATATTGGTAAAGGCCAGGCGCATGTGTGGCTCCTTCCAGAACCTCAGGATAGATCAGGATCATTATAGGGTAATTTGATTATCTAAAGCAATGGTATGAAATTAAATTAGATTTAATTTTATTTTTGATTTTTAATATCAAATCTTTAGGATTAGATCTGAGATATCTCAGATCTGATTAGGATTATAGGAAAATTTTTTTGAAATATTCCTTTAGATCTAGTCAAATTTGAACGATCCTGTGTAAGAAAAATAGGATTTTTTCTTCAACTGGTATCAGAGCTGCATTGGCAGTTCATCAAATCTATTTTAAATTTGATTTAATTTTTATTTATGATTTGATATTGAAGAATTTTAGATATCATATTAGATATGATTAGATCTAAAATTAGAAAATTAAAAATTAAATCATTTAGATCTAAAATGTATGAGATGCATGATTAGACTAGGTATAGAATAGTTCTATGTGTAGTCTAGTATGATCATATATTTAATTTAATTAAATTTAATTTTAGATTTATTTAATTTTTATTTTTTTTAATATTATAATTATTATAATTAGATCTAAAAATATAAAATAAAATTTTTAATTTTTGATTTATTTATATGAGATATGAAAGATACATGCTTAGACTAGTTATAGAATTATTCAATAAAATATCTAGAATAATTTTATTTGATGTGATCAAATTTAAATTTTATTTTTTAGATATTATATATGATATATTAGATCTGAAAGCATGCATATTTAATTTAGTTATGATACATGAGATGTATGTAAAATATGTATAAGTTAGATCATTAATTGTATATGCGATATATGATTTAGATCTAACTAATTTTTATAGTAGAAATTATATTTCTGATTAAGATATTTTCCTTAGCCATCTGGTCATAAGAACAAAGTAGGATTTATAGACCCTCTTCTTTCATTCAATGGGATGTTCTTATAATGTGTAAGGGGTACTGCGCGTTCGTTCTTAATCAAAAATCAAAATTTATTTTTCTGTAAAATCCTAGATCCTAAAATCCTAGGATTTTATTATATATTTTATTCATAAACTAAAATTAATTAAGAATTAAGATTATAAAATTAATTAGATCTATAAATTATAAATTTTTAGATCTAAGATATATTCATAAAATTGGGTTCGAACTTGGGTAGCTTAATTAGGTCTAGCGGTTGATCAAATCGAATTAAGAGTTTGTTAGGTGGGATTAAAGAAAGTTTAGATTTGACCTGTCTAATAGGATTAAGTCTGGGTCAAGATCAAATCACATTGAGATGTGACTCGATCAAGTCAAGACCTAATTTGGCTCCACAGTTCGAGCATGGATTGTAGGCTAACCCAATTGGTTTTGATTCGATAATTTGATATCTAAGGTAAGTCTGATAGATACGATCGATTGATTTTTAATTGAAAGCTACTCGATCTGAATAAAAATTTTTGTTGAGTTAGTGGCATATCCCTTCCCTGATCTCACTTATCTGTTCATTTGTGTCGACCCAGTTTTGATTCAAGGTGGCTAACAATTCGAGCCAACCTATGCTACTAGGTTAGTCATAATTGTTATGACTAAGTCATGTCAAGTTTAAAGAGACCTAAATTAAATCTTTCTAAGAAAATATTAAGTCTAATATCTTCCACCATTGTAGATGTGCGTGTCCTTCTTGGGGTTGATTATTCTCGACTGGATACAGTGGTTCAGTTGCACTGAGAAGATGCAACCATGTCTATTAAGCATTGGGTGCTATGAGTTGGAGGATGGGTTGGGCTCAATATTTTGGATATGGTGAGGGATCCAATCAAGAATCCAATTTATATAAATGGTGGGTCTGACTTAATTAAGGAGTGGATCAATATTTCGAACATGATAAGATTTATGAATTATAGACCAAGTTTGGGTGCACCATGATTAGAGAATCATTAGACAAGAGTTGTTCACTCATCGATTGATCCATCACCAATAACTGTTAGGTGAGGTGATGAGCCAGTCGATGGAACCGCACCACCCATTAGAAATCAATAATCATAAAGATTTTTGCATATCTACGAAGAAAGTATAGAAATCCGAGAAAATAGTGAGATCCTAATTTATTTAAAAATAAAATTTTTAAATAAATTGATGAAGTCTAATTATAAAATCTAACTAGAAACTTTAACTCTTTATAGGAAGATGTCTGCGTCCAACCCACTAGCCTGCATTTTGGACACCCATAGACTGACCGAACTTAACTACAAGGATTGGCTCCAAAACTTCAAAATTATTTTGGATTTCGAGAAGTTGACTCATGTGTTGGAATAGGATCCTCCTACCTTACTAGCCTGTCCATCCATTGATTAGAGAGCATCTCTTGAGAAGTAGATGGATGAAGATAACAAAGTCAGGTATTACATGTTGGGCTCGATGTCTGATGAGCTTCAGTGCCAACATGAAGACATTAAGACTAGCCGCCAAATGTTGGCTCTCCTACAAGAGTTATTTGGTGAACAGAGTCACGCAGCCAAATATCAAATCACTAAGAGACTATTTAAGACTCAGATGCATGATGGACAGTCGATCCAAGATCTCCTTGTTGCTTCTTCCTCCTTGGTGGTTTTGGTTAAGGCAGTGCCCTTGATCGTTCTTTCCTTGCCTCAGGCCGACATCATAGAAATTAACCAAGCCGGTCTTGCCTGATGAGCTCCTCGATCTCATCTTGGAGCTGAATGCATTCTTCGGCATCATGATCATAATCACAATGGTAGAGACAATACTTATTAGGATTGTGCTTGCCAAGACGAGTATGTACCCTCTCAGGCCTCGGTAGCTGCTCCTTAATCTCCATCAATACTTGAGTTTTTGGAGCATTGATGGAGGCATAGTTATGAAATCTTCTGAAGGAAGAGTTCTACCATGCCCTTTGGTCAGGACTCTTTTATCGATGAGCTTGAGGAGGAGTCCAAGCTTGCCTGCACTCTGGAGGGGTCTAGGAGCATGATCGAGCTTCACTTGATTTTTCTTCAAGTGTGGGTTACTAGATTCGCCCGCCTGCCGCTCTCTTGCAGCTTCATCATCCTTGACCTTGAAGGCCTCTTCCGTCTGGGCCTAACCATCAGCCCAAGCCAGCAGATCAGCAAAATCCTTGGAATACTTTTTTTTCAGAAAGGATAGAAGGTCATTCTTTTGAAGACCGTCCGTCAGTGCTGCCGTAGCAATAGATTGGTCCAAATTTCAAACCTCCAGAACAGCGGCATTAAAGCAGTTGATGTAAGCTCGGATGGACTCTCCTTTCCTCTGTTTGATGTTGATGAGGGAATCCGAACCTTGCCTAGGATATCAGCTGCTAATAAAATGAGCCATAAATTGATGGCTCATTTGATCGAAGAAGAAGATTATACCCGACTTTATTACCAAGTACCAATTTCTCGTAGCTTCCTTTAGAGTAGATGGGAAGGCTCGACACAAGATGGTGTCTGGTGCACCATGGAGCAGCATCATGATTCAAAAGGCCTTCAGATGGTCGATTGGATTAGTGGTCCCATTGTAGCTCTCAAATTATGGGAGCTTGAAGTTTGACGGGATTAACTCCTGCATGATTTGCTGAAAGAAAGGAGGATCAGTGCAGATGCTATCATAGTGAGCCGGGGTGGTATGGTGGAGCTCCTCAATCCATCAATTCGTGTTCTGAAGCTTCTGATCGAGAGCATCATCTCGATTGTGAGTCTTAGAGGACTTTCAATTGTAGATGGGAAAGATCTCTTCTAAAGAGAAATCATGATTGGAATAAGGATCTTCCGCTCTTCATTTTCCTTTTCCAGGAGTAATGGGTCTACTTACCCAAGTATGCCTTCTTGGGGCTAGCTCTTAAAATCCTGGTGGGAGGTTTTCCAGCTGGATTGCCACTGGGGATTGTTGCATAGCCTGTACCATTTTGGTGAGGCCTCAAACCTGCTGCACCAGCAGGTTGAACTGCTTTGGATCCACCATGGCCATCGATGGAGGAGATTGTGGTGCCGATGATGGCTCATCTCAAGGAGCACGAACCGTACCCATAGATCATGGCTCATCTCAAGGATAATAAACTATTCTAGGTTAATTACAAAAAAATAAAGACATAAAAATATTATAACTAAAAAAAATATAAAAGATGAAAAATAAAAAATACCATCAAAATAAGATCAAAATGATCTCCTGAGAAAGAGAGGATCCGCCGAAAATCAAAAAGCTTCTCGCTAAAATCTTTATCCTAAAATCTGAGGTCTTCCTCCCAATAGCTTGGAGTAGGAATCAGGAACAGGAAGAGAGAATTTTGTGGAGAAGAGGGTTAAGGCTTTTGGTTGTGGAAGAAGAAAGAAAAGAAGAAGAAGAAAGCTTGGGTGGCTCGCTGTTTGGAGAAGAGAGAGGGAGAGAGAGTGTCGGCTATTTGTGGAGAAGAAAGAGAGAGAAAGAGGTTGAGGATAGGGGCCGAATAGGCCGCTTGCTGGTCTTTTTTGGCATCAGAAGGAAGGCTTTAAATAGAGAAAAGGGTGAGAGAGTTTTAATCGAATGCAAAATTGTATTTTGATTGGGACATGTAGTGAATCTGCTCTAGCATCTGATGTCGTCTATAACACCTGGCCCCAAACCCACCGCTATACCGCACAATGCCCGCTCACGGACCTGTTAAGACCCTCATGGACCTGCTAGGATAAGCCTAACCCATGCCCACGATGAAACTAGCACCTTTTTATTGAAAGATTATGAAATTTTTTTTTTATTTCTTTATAATGACGTATATATCTTTAAGGGTTCTTTGCATTGTATCTTCATTTTCTATAATACCATATGCATCCCTCTTTTTAATTTAATTCTATTTTGTGTCCGATTTGCTTTAAATTTTTTTTGTTATGACCCATAAATCGAGATCTTTTCATCCATGATCTTTTTTCTACAAAAGATAGATAAAAATAGCAATTCTTAAGAAATAAAGATAAATTAATTTATAAATTAATATTTTTATAAATATATTTAATATGTTTATTAGATATTAGCATGTCTCTCTGAAAACCCAAGCCCTAAGGGATGTTTTATGCCTCATATATCCATCCAAAATAGATCCCATGCCACCTCTTTTAATCTTGGCATTCAAGAGAAGGGATCAAATCCTTATGTAATAAGGATTCAAAATTCAAATCCAAAACCATTTTGATTTGTGATCTTATCCAAATCCAGAAGGCATAGAGTAGGGTTATGGCATGAATTATCTCACGCTAACAAGGGGCGGCATGAGGTATTGGCATGGGGCTATATGAGGTGCAAGGGAGAGAGAGAGAGAGAGTCCCACTCAAACTGGATCTCTCTTAGAGCCATAACTAAAATCTGAAGCAATTAGAAAATGGTTGCACCCAATGAAAGGAAAACTCCTAGTCTAACTAGGAACCAAATCTCTCTTAATTAGATCCTAATTTAATTAAAAATTAGTTACACCCTAATCTTAATCAAACAAGGAATTGATCTTTCTTGTGTTAGATGTGTGCCCTAGAATCCAGATTGGCTAACACTTGTAATATACTTCTAAGGGTAATTTTGTTATTTTGACTATAAATTAATAAAAGGATTATTTTCTATCATAGTGTGTATTTAAAGTGTATGTGATACATCCTTTGAGTTAATGGTAATGATAATTCATATTTTCAAAGAGTTGAAAATTTAAGACATGAATTTTCATAATTAACTCATAAACTGCTCCCGACCATAAGATCATTACGAGGATGGTGATTGATCCAGAAGGTTGGTGTACGATCGCTTTCTTTGAGTAGATGAGTCTTAAGTGTATAGTGTGAAAATACTAGAGTGAGAGTATAGGTACTCGTTAGAGAATGAGGACACTGAGCGTGACCACCTCGAGCATTCATAAGGAGTCTACCTTCTCGTCGATGACTGGCTCAATGTTGTAGTAGTGTGTCTAGTTCTTTGATCTGATATGCATCGATAATTCATCTTGAGGATATTGTAGTTTGACTACACCATAACTTGATCTCCTAGTCATTCAGAATCTTGAGGTATATGTTGGCTATAGTATGTTCATTATAGGAATTGGATTATACCAATAAGGAATCTATCTACCTCGATAGATGAGGAGTAGCCCTATGATGATCATGAGAATCGAGTCCATAAGCCCATGGCCATGGCAGAGTGAAGATGATAGAAAGAGTTTCTATAAGGGTTTCATATAGGACTCAAATCAAATGATTAATTCATATGATGGATATTGGGTTTGACGAGTTTACCTTAATCCTAATCCTATCGGAGCTTAAGATAGAAGAACCCATTCACATAGGTAGATGCATCGAGAGGTTCACTTTCAATTCTGATGGGTTGCCACCATATACTGCTAGGTGTCACTGGTGGATTTTGAGAGCAATTAGAATGATTTTGATGATCAATCATTCTAATTGTATGAATTAGAAAAGTTCTGATCCGTCAAAAGGTGTTTCAATGATGTCGATTATGGAGATCATGACATATCTCATTACCCTACGGAACCGAATCTAATTGGACCATTCAAATAAGGGTTTGGGTCTAGATGTCATCAATTGAGCTAACCTAGTTTGGTTGATTTGGATTAGATCCAATTAGGTTCAAGATAATCGTGCTAGCACATGATTAAGCTTGACTTTCTCCTTCTATAATCTTTCTAATTCATCACAATCAAGTCAAATTTGATTTGACTCATTTCTATATCTTGAATGAGTTTATTTTTATCTAATTGGAATAAGTTCAGGTTAGATAAATTATGAAAATTAAATTCATAACTTGTGCAATTAGACTAGGGTCAATAGTTGACCCAATTAAGAGAATTAAGGGTTACATGATAAGAGAATTTTAGAAATTTCTTTAGAAATTATTTTGCTCTAATTTTTGGATATGTAATAGGGCATGAGTGTACTTTGGGTGTGCAAAATTTTGTGATTTTTGGAGGTTCCTAGACTTGGTTTTGATAGAGTTTGATTTGGATCAAACTCTTGAGGGAAGAGTCCTAGACGCACATGGACTCTTCCTTATCCTTTCATACTGCCACCTTCCAGATGAATTTTTGGCATCAAAACTAGATGGGATCTAGGGTTTTTTGTGGAGATCAGGTCCAAGAGTCCCAATGATTGAATTAATAAGGTTTTTGGTCAAAAAAGGACTCTTTATGGTGCTATGTCTTGTATAAGAACTCTTCTCACAAAATTGCCTCAATTTAATTTATTTTTTCACACCCAAAGGAGCCTTTTCTCTGATATCCATATCCTCTCTATCCTCTCTCTGCCTCTCTTCTACATGCCTAAAATGTTAGGCACAAATCTAAGTTGAAGGTCTAATATTTTTGGCATAATATTCAGCATCTACGTGATGATGTTCGTGAGACGAACAGGCTGCCCTCAGAAGTCATTTTGAAGGCCTTTTAGATTAGATCCAGATCTAATTTTTAGAAAAAAAATTCATGAGAAGAAGATATTTACATCTTGTCCGAGTGGATACTGATAGAGGCTAGGCGCATGCGTGGCTCTTTCTAGAACCTCAGGAATCAATAGGATCATCGTAGGATAATTAGATTACCAAATCAAGTACTTAAAATTAAATCTAAATTAATTTTATTTTTAATTTTTAATATCAAATCTCTATGATCAGATTCAAGAAATCTCAAATCTGATTAGGATTTTAGAAAATAGTTTTAAAATATTTCTTTAGATCCAATCAGATCTAAACGATCGTATGATAGAAAAATAGATTTTTCCTTCAACTTATAATTGGATTATCTCATAATCCAATTAGGCTTGATCTAATCAAATCCAAACAAAGTCAAATTGAATCCATTCAATTAGACTTGATTCTAACCCCATTGCTCAAGCAAATGGAGCCAAATAGCAATTCAATTGCTAATTATTTCTTTTTAACTCACTAACTCTTAGTAAGTTTGATAATCACAATAATTGTATTGGATTAATCATCAATCATATTGATAATTAGATCCTTCTATGATTCATAGTCATAGTTCAACCATCTGATTGGATAAAGATTTCTATTATATGTGATCCTTTAGGTTCTATTCTATCTAGTAGTGAGATATACTGTGATCCCTATCTTAATATCATTGAAACATGTTTCAATGAATTGGAATGATTTCAACTCTGCCAATCAAGGATAATCAATCATCAAGATGATATTCGATATGTCTCACAATCCATCCATGACACTTAGCAGTATATAATAGTATTCTAGTAGAATAAAATTATTGAACCTTTAGTTACAATTATCATGTCATTCAGTCATTCTATCATGAGTTCTAACTAGGTGGAGGTCATGAAAACTCGTCAAACCCCAATGTCAGTCTTAGGAAAGATTGGCTTAATTCGAGTTCATTTATGAATTTTCATGAAAACTCTTTTTCAGTATTCACACTTGCTTTGACTGAAGACTTTCTGAACTCAGTCTTGCGAATCACATAAGACTTCTCCTTTTTTGCCAAGGTTGATAGATTCTATCTAGATGCATCCTACTCCTAAGAGTGAACCTAAATCTACTATAGCCAACATACACCTTAAGGATCTAAATGCTTAGGAGATCAAGTATATATGTAGTTAAACTATAGTAGCCTCACTATGAATAGCCAAGGCACCATAGATTAAAGGATCACTTATACCACTACAGCATCGAGTAAGCCACTAATGTGTTGGTCATGCTCAGTGCAAGTTGTTCTCTAACAACCACCTTCACTATTGCTCCAGTATCTCCATACTGCAGACTTGAGACTCATTTATCCAGAAGAAAAGCGATCTATGCACCAATCTAATTGGATCAATCACCACCCTTCATGATAATTCCTTAATCAGGAGCTTTTAGGAATTAACCATCAATGACATATATCTTAAATTCTTAACACTTTGAGAATATGTGTCATCATCTGTTAATTCCTTGGATAAATCATGGACACATATAAAATATGATCGGAGTAAAAAATTCCCATTTTATTAGAAAATAAAATTTACAAGTATAACATTATGCCTTGGAATAACAATATGTATCAGTAAATAATTTGCTTTTAGAGCATGCATCTAATAATCTTCCACTTGTACTAAAGCTAATTGTGAATAAATCCAAATCTCATCTTCTTAAGGTGAACTTCGGTCTTCTGCTGGCTAAGAGGCTTCATTAGTGGGTCTACTACATTCTCTATGGAGTCTACTCTCTACATCTTGATGAACTTCTTCGCAAGGTGTTCGCATATGATGGGGTACCATCACTTTATATGCTTGGACTTCTAGCAAGACCTTCGCTCCTTAATAAGGGCTATGATACCGTTGTTGTCATAGTGTAGTATAATGGCATATGACTGTTAGATATATGTGCCCTAGAAGCCAGAATTTGCTGACACTTATAATACACTTCTAGGGGCAAAATTATAATTTTGACTAAAATTAATAAAATGGGTTATTTTCTATCAGATATGTGTATTTAGTGTCTGTGATACATCCTTTGAGTTAATGGTAATGATAATTCATATTTTCAAGAGTTGAAAATTTAAGATATGAATAATCATCATTAACTCATAAAATGCTCCCGACCATAGGATCATCACGAGGATGGTGATTGATCCGAAAGGTTGGTGTACAATCGCTTCTCTTTAGTAGATGAGTCTTGAGTCTATGTTGTGGAGACACCGGAGCGAGAGTACAGATACTCGTTAGAGAACGAGGGCACTGAGCGTGACCACCTCGAGTAGTCATTAGGAAGTCTACCTTCTCATCAATGACTGACTCGATGCTGCAGTAGTGTGTCTGGTTCTTTGACCTGAGGTGCATCGACAGTTCACCTTGAGGGTGTTATAGTTTGACTACACCATTACTCGATCTCCTAGCCATATGGAATCCTGAGGTGTATGTTGGCTATAGCATGTTCATTGTAGGAACTGGATAGCATCAAGATGGAATCTATCTACCTCGGTGGTAGAGGAGCAGCCCTATGATGATCATGAGAATCAAGTCCAGAAGCCCATGGCCATGGCAGAGTGAAATAATAGAAAGAGTTTCTATTTAGATTTTCACACCGGATCTGAATCGAATGATTACATCATATGACAGAGACTAGGGTTTGACGAGTTCACCTTAACCCTAATCTGATCGGGGCTCAAGATAGAAGAACTTAATCACACAGGTAGCTGCACCAAGAGGTTCGCATTCAGCTCTGATGGGTTGCCACCATATACTGCTAGGTGTCACTGGTGGATTTTGGGAGCAATTAGAATGATTTAGATGATCGATCATTCTAGCTGTTCGAATCAGAAGAGTTCTGATCCATCGAAAGGAGTTTCGATGATGTCGATGATAGAGATCATGACATATCCCATTACCATACAGAACTGAACCTAACTGGGTCACACAAATAAGGGTTTGAATCTGGTGATCATCAATTGAACTGATCTAGTTCAATTGATCTGAATGAGATTCAATTAGGTTCAAGGAAATCATGCTAGCACTCGATTGAACCTAACGTTCTTCTTTTACTATCATAAATAGTTGTTCTGATTGAGCCAAAGGAGTTTGTGCTCAATCAGAGGCCTTCACTTTGTCTGACTGGAGCTTGTCCAAGTCAGAAAAGATTGTCTTATTTTGTAAGACATTATCTACTATTTTTGGTCACCTGCCATTTCTCATCCTTTGACTTTGGTCAAAAGTTAACCTTTGACTGGTCAAATGTTGACCATAGATACTTTGACTTTTGTCCACATGTCATGCACCTATTGGAGAGTTGGTGGGGGCTTGTCCCCCTATCAGAAATTGGCAAGGAGGTGGGTGCACGCCAAGGCAAGTTGGAGGTGCCCAGGAGTCCCTATTGGACAGGGACTCCATCTTCTTTTTGGAATCCGATTAGAGTTCTCCTAAGAACCAACTTTGACTGATCTTAGGCACCATCTAAGGAGGAATCTAGGGGACTCTATTCCCACCAATCAGATTTAGATATAATTTCACAAAGAGTTGTGATTGGTTGGGAAGAAGAGGAGTTGGATCATAGATAGTCTATAAATAAGACCCTGCGCCCAACTCAAAGTACAATTGAAAAACCCATGCCCCAAGGCTGCCTCTCCTCTCCTCCTCCATGCCAAAATATCTTCTCCCTCTCCTCTCCATGTCCAAAAGTATTTTGGATTCTTGGTTGGTGCAATCCAGATGAGAGAAAGGCGATAGAAAGCTAGAAGGCTATGCTGCTGCAAAGGACAACTACTGATCTTCGAAAGGTATTTTGAAGATTCTCCAGATCAGATCTAGATATGATTTTTGGAGATGTGTTAGAGAAGAAGAGGATCTCCAGATCTAGTCTGAGTGGATACTGATAGAGGCTAGGCATTTACGTGGCTAGATCCAGAACCTTTCGCTGCTTATAGGATCATCAACGGATAATAGGATTACCCACTTCAAGGTAAATTAAATTTAATTTAATTTATCTAAATTTATTTTAATTATTAAAATAATAAGTATCAGATCTGAAACATCCTAGATCTAATCTAGATCAAAGAAAAAAAATTTTGAAATATATCTTTTGATCTGATCAGATCTGAACGAACCTAGTTCGAAAAATCAAGATTTTCCTTCAATGACGGCATGATATCCAATTCTGCAATAAACTTTTTGAACTAGAATACTTCCTTAGCAGCTTTAGAGATGACAATGTATTCGGCTTCCATGGTTGAATCCATGATGATCGGTTGTTTGGAACTCTTTCAACTAACCGAACCTTCATTATATAAGAATATATATTTTGATGTAGACCTTCTATCATCGACATCAGACATGAAGTTTGAGTTAGTGTATCCCTTCACTTTTAGCTTAGATTCTCCTCCAAAGATCACGAATAAATTCTTAGTTCTCGAGTATTTAAGAATGTTCTTCATAGTTATCCAGTGTTTTTTGCCTGGATTCGACTAATATCTGCTCATGACACTCACGGTAAGAGCTATATTAGGTCGAGTATATAGCATGGCATACATGAGGCTCTCTATAGCCAAAGCATAAGAGATCTTACTCATGCATTGGAACTTCTCATATGTGTTAGGGCACATCTTCTTGGAGAGATAAATTTCATGCCTAAGGGATAAAAGTCTCCTCTTGGAGTTTTTCATGTTGAACCATTTCAACACTTCCTCTATATAGTTTTTTTATGAAAGGCCTAGCATCCCTTTAGATCTATCCATATAGACCTTTATTCCAAGGATGTAGGATGCTTCTCCTAGGTCTTTTATGGAGAATTCTTTTGACAACCACACCTTGATCGACGTTTGCATGGGAATGTTATTTTCAATCAGGAGGATGTCATCCACATACAATATGAAGAATATGATAGCACTCCTACTAACCTTTTTGAACACACATAGCTTCTCCTCATTCTTGATGAAATTAAATGATTTGATCATATCATTAAAGTGAGTATTACAACTCCAAGATGCTTGCTTAAGTCCATATATGGACCTTTGCAGCTTGCAGACTTTGTGATCACTATCACTGAAGAGAAAACCTATAGCTTGCTTTATATAGATCTCTTCCTCAAGATATCCATTTAGAGAAGTAGTTTTCACATCCATCTGCTAGATTTCATAATCATAATATGTTGCAATAGCGAGCAATGTCTGGATGGATTTTAGCATGACTACTATTGAAAAGATTTTCTGATAGTCAATGCCTTTGCACTGACTATAACCTTTCACTATCAGCTTTGCATTATAGATCTCTACCTTACCATCCGAACCTATTTTCTTTTATAGATCCATTTACACCTTATAGGTACTATACCTTCGAATGGATGTACTAAAATACAGACTTGGTTGGAATGCATGGAATCAATTTCTGATTTCATTACTTCCTTCCATTTCTTAGAGTTAATATGTAACATCACCTCATTATAGATTTTGGGATCATCTTTATGGTCCCTATCTCCTATTAGGAATACTTTCTCTATATCCTCCGTAAGTATACCTAAGTATCTTTCAGGAGGATGGAAGTTCCTACTAGATCTACGAGATGGAAGAGGTACCACATCTACTGGCTCACTATAAACAAGTTTTTTAGGCTCTAGGACTCGTTGCTCTTCAGAGACTCTCTTCGAGCTTAATTTTTCTCCCACTGCTTCCATCTTGGATAAACTATTTTTCCAAGAAGATAGTATGATGGCTCACAATCACATTATGATTCTCCAGAAAGTAAAAGTAGTTTCTCATGGATTTCTTAGGATATTTTATAGAGTGAGCCCTAATAGACCCACCTCTAACTTGTCTGCCTGTTGTCACTTGACATGAGTCAGACATTCCCAAATTTTAAGGTAACCAAGACTTGGTTTCTTACTGTGCCATATCTCATATGGTGTGATAAGAATAGATTTAGAGGAAACCCTATTTAACAGATAGATCGCCAAAAGCAATGCATGTTCCTACAAAAAATAATGAAAGATCGATGAAGCACATCATGGACCAGATCATATCCAATAGGGTTCTATCCCTCCTCTTAGATACCCCATTAAGCTGAGATGTTCCAGGAGGAGTCCATTGTAAGATTATACCATTATTTTTGAGATAGTTTTGAAATTTTTTACTAAGATATTCACCTTGTCAATCAAAGAATCTTTATGACTTTTTCGATTTGCTTATCCACTTCATATCTAAACTTTTTATAGATTTTAAAGGCCTCAGATTTGTATCTCATTAGGTAGAAATATCCATACCATGAATAGTCATCGGCAAAAGGTGATTAAGTAAAGATAACCATCCTTAGCTTGCACATCAAATTGGCTACACACATCAGTGTGTACCAGGACTAATATCTTAGTAGTCCTTTCTACATATCCTATAAAGGATAGCTTGGTTATCTTTCCTTGAAGACAAGACTCACAAATTGGATATGACTTGAAAGTCAATGATCTGAGGAGGTCATCTTTTTCTAATTTGTTAATTCTGTCCTCTTCTATATGGCCTAGCCTAAGGTGCCATAGATATCTTTAATTTAGCTCATCTCTTGGTCTCTTAGATCCTATGGCACTCACTATTTACTCATTAATGTTTATAGAAACATCAATATGCAAATGATAGAGATTGTTAATCATAAAGGCACGTACAAAAATTTTATTTTCAAAATAAATTAAACACTAATCTTTATTGAAATTGAAAATATAATCATCTTGTGCTAGCATAGACATAGAAATTAAATTTTTGCTAGCTATAGGTAAATAAAAATAGTTCCTAAGAACTAAACTAAATTCTGACGGTAATCATAAAGGATAGGTGCCTATGGCCACAGCAACAACTCTTGTCCCATTGCCGACTCAAAGATTGACTTCACCTTTCCTCAGCCCTCTACTTTCCTTTAGATCTTATATAGAAGTGCACAATTGAGCACTAGAACTAGAATCTAAAACCTAATTGGAAGAAGAGGAAATCATAAGATTAGTTTTTGTAATGAGCAAGTTAGACATATCTTTAAAAGGTGTGTCCTTTTTCTTATTCTTCAGGCTTGCCAGGTACATAGGATAGTTTCTTCTTCAATGGCCTTCGACATTGCAATGGAAACATTTTTTTTTGTCATCGGCCTTCTTCGGATCTTCCTTCTTTAGCCTATTCTCAGTCTTCTGCTTCTTCACAGGCTTCTTCTTCTTCTTCTTCCAAGTAGAATTTCTCTTGGAAGATGAAGCATGCTCCATAGCAAGAATAGTTTTCCTTGAACTCTTCAATGTCCCTTCAGCTGTCATCAACATGTTAAGTAATTCGAGCAGGGTGCTATTGCTAAGTCATATATTTGTATATTTATTTTAAGTATTTTAGGTAATTAATGGTGCTAAAATCTTCTAAAAATTCTAAGTTCATAACTAAATTAGATTTTTTTATAAAATTAAATATTTTTTAAAAAATATAAAACTAGAGCATATTTATGTATAGTAGATGTCGAGCCAACTGATCAATCTAAGCACCAAAATAATTTTACACCCATTAGAAGTTTAATGATAATGTTTCTTCCTTATTTGGCAGGTGTACTTAAATCGATGGAGATGTTTGAAATTCTGAAATCCTAGAACTTAGAAGATTGATAATTAAGTCACTAGAGACACTAATTATTATAATAATTAATATTATTTTATTAAAATTTGATGCTCTCTAGTCTATTTTATAGGTAATTAAGAGTTTGGACTTATACAATTCAAATTAGATTCAATATGGCTCGGACATAGGTGAACCAGGTAACCAGCTTAAGGGCTAATTAAATTCAAGTGTGAACATGACTTACTTATGAAAGGATCAGATGTAAACTCTTAAGATCCAATGGCCTAGAAGAAATGCTCCGCTCAATGTTTAGGATTGAAGACTCTATATCACTACAAAACCCTAAAGATATTAAGATCCAAGGGATGAGAAGCAACCTCATCTTGATCAAAGGCCAACAAAGGAGGTGCCACTCATGAAACCCCACTCCTTTCTCATGCTGCAAATTCCTCATGCACCAAACTCATTTTTTGTATAAATCCTTATCTTAATCAAACACTTCTTCACATGCCTTCGTAAAAACTCTATGCCAAAACCCATGCCCTTGGTTCTCTTGATTAAATCTCCACCCTTCATGCTAAAGAGCCCTTATATAGTCTCTACAAAATCCTAGCCTCACCTGCTCCTATTCTATTTAAACGACGCCAGGCCATCAAAAAAAAATCATCAAAGAGAGGGGGGCGACAACACTTGCTTGGATTTTGGGTTGGCTTCTAAGAAAGAGGAGCTTAGAAGAGAGCAGTGTTTCCTATGCCATCTCCACACCTATTCCATCTCCAAAATCAGATCTAAAGAGGAATAAGAAAAGGAAGTCCAGCATGCTTTGAGGAGTTTGAAGGAAGAAAGAGAGGTCATCAACCATCTTTCCAATGAGGTTGCGCAAATCAAGTTTAGAACCTTTGTTATAGTTTTTTTTTTATTTTCTTTACTTGTTCTTTTAAATTTCTTATAATTTAAATTCTGATTTCAATTAATGCACAAGTTATTTTCATGCTCTTTAAATTTATGTTCTTTACTTTTATATTGTAAGTAGAAGCTATGATCTAGATAGTAGATCTTAATATCAAGTTCTTTTTATTCATACTTTTAATTTTTTTTTTCTGATTTTAGTTACTTCTTTGAATCTTTCTTTTTTTTTATTATAAAATCAAAGTTTTTAAATCAAAAGCACTAGCTTCTCTGTGAAATCGATTTGACTTACTACTTTCTATATATCTTTAATTAATTTTAAAAGTCAGATTTAAACTAATAATTATGGTGTCCTAACAACAACATCATGCAATATTAAGTTTTTGGCACTGTTGCCAGGGAAGGCATGAATGCTAATGTTTTTGATCTCTTTGATTTCTTGTGAATACAACTTACTAACTTTTCTTATTTTCTTTATAGAAAAAGAAAGAAAAAGAATAAAAAGGGAAGGAAGAAAGTTTTCAATTTTGCTTGGTGAGACCAATCCTAACCCAAGATCTCTTTCCTTTGTAGCATTAGTTGCTTTCTTTTCAAATTAATTTAAAAATAATCCACTTAAACTTAATAAAAATTTTATGATAAGAGTAGAAATCTTAATTGCTTAAAGCATCCATCATTTAGATTTATTTTTTTGATGATTGCTGGAGACAAGATAAGGTTCTTAAGTTTAATTAGTTTCATGCATCTAATTTAGTTGCATAGAATCCCTTATTTGAAATTGGTTGTGCATATTCATCTCAAATCAACTTAAAAGTAACACCCATTAACAAGATAATGTGAAAATTTTATCACCCCTTCTTAGTCCAAAAATAACCAACCAGCAATCCTCATTAACCTAAAGCCTAATTAAAACTGAGTAGACATTGACCCCTAAGATTAATTGAGTTCAGTTGGAGTATTATGGTGAAGTCAAGTGCAAAGTAAGTTTGAACTCATCCTTGAAACTGATGTCTAAGGCAAGAGGTTAGAAAGGCTAAAGTCTAAGTAGACTCATGGTTGCTTAATTAGGACTATTGCGGTTAGCATGAGAAACCTCCCATGACCCAACCTCTTACCTGGTTAGTTGAAGGAAGTGAGAATAGACTCAACTCGCATCTAGGCTGAATCACACTACATTGAATTGTTTGGTCTAAGTAACCTGTAGATGTTCTAGGTTTAATTGTTTGCTAACTTGAATATGATTGAAAAATATAAAAAATATATATATATAAAATTGAACCACATATTAGGGTTGTACTAGTACATGCACAGTAGATCTCTATTTTCTGATCTAGTTGAACTCAATCCTAAAATTGAATAGCTAATTCATGTTAAACCTAACAATCAAATGGCTGTAAATCTAGAAGTACCAACTAGATAGATGAAAGAATACTTTATTCCTTCCACCTATAATCCATCGACTTGTATCCATTTACTTGATATTTCTATAAGCCATTATGAGATCAAGTCAACCATAATTCAGATGCTCCCATCTTTCTATAGGAATATGAATGGAGATTTTTATAAGCATCTAGATGAGTTCTTAGAAATCTATTCTATGGTGAAGATTCAAAATTTTATTGTTGATATACTTAGATTGACCTTTTTTTTCACTAAAGGACAAAGTCAAGTACTGACTTGGTATAATAGGAAGACCAATCCAAACTTGAGTTGAAATGTAACATGAGTTTTGATAAGTACCATAAATTTATCAATAAAAGCATTGATTTATAAATTAATTCATATTTATTTTTAAGAATTAATGATCAATTTATATATATTTTTGAGAAATTAATATTTTTATTATTTAAAAAATTAATTAAAAAATAATAAAAATTAAAAAATAAAATTTTATGATCAATGGAAAGAGCTTATTTTTTTAATCACAATGAAATAAGTTTGAAGCAAAACGAAGCTAAAATGGACCATATATAAATTTTTAATGATAAAAAAATAAAATAAAAAAATGGCTCAGCCGGCTTCGCAAGCCAAGCCAAGCCATCAAAGCTGACTCACCTACAGAAGCCGCCAGTTGATCCATAAAACCAAGCATGGATCGTCAGCTTAGTAGAATGCAGCGAATCACACACTGACATGTGGTGGATCAAGACCCTTAAAGGGTTTACAGAAAATCTATCACGGTCATAGGGCATTTTGGTCTTTTCACTTAGGAAAAAGAGGCACTGAGTGGTTGCAATGTGCGGTGAGGCTGATCCATGTGGTCCATGGGAATAGTAAGTGAGCAATCGGATGATTGTTATCATTTACGGTCAAGATCGGATGGTTGTGATGATTTTTGGGTCTAATTCAAACTCTATCAGCTTCATTTGCGCCATCGGACAGTAGCGCTTGTGCTAGGCCATAATCTAATGGTCCAGAATACTCCCGATAGTGATCAGAACACCTAACACGCAATCAGCGGCCTGATTTTTTCCATTAGAGCTTAATCGGATGGTCAGAACTTAATCCGACCTGATTTGGGCTTATACACATCCGACCTGATTTTCTCCATTAGAGCTTTTGATGATTTTTGGACCATTGGATTCCTATTGAATGGTCAGATTTCACTAGACTTCACCAGATTCATTCGAAAGCTATTTTAATCCAAATTTCATTGGAATTTCTTCCTATATTATTGATTAAAATGTCACTTAGTCCTATATTGCCTAGAAGAAAATTCTCCAGCCCTCCCAGTTCTATAAATTGGACCCCAGGCCTCCAAAATTCATTATCTTTGGTTAAGGTGAAGCTTTGGTATAGGATAAAGCCAGGCTTGGGTTAATGGCTACTTCGAGGCAATTGGTGCCGAGAGGAAGAGCTAGGCTTCTACGTTATCTTTCTGCCAATGCTGATCCAAGATCAGAGATTAGACTATTTTATTTTATTTCTCTTTTTAATTTTTTATATTTAAATTCTAAAATTTTAATTAATATAAATTTTATTTTTATGCACTTTAATTTTAGCTTTCTATTTTTATTATAATTTAATTTTTATATTTTAATTATTATTATTTTTATTTTATTATAAGTAGATGCTAAGATCTAACTAGTAGATCTTAGTACCAAGTTTAAATATTTGCACCTTTTAATTTTTGCTTTTTATTTTCTGACTTCACTTCTGATTTCAAAACTTTTTTTTTAATAAAATCAAAGATTTCAAATCTAAAATACTATCTTTCCTATGGATTTAACTCGACTCACTACTTATTATCCATTTTTAATTAATTTAAGAAGTCGAATTCAAATTGATAAACATGGTATCTTAATGACAACATCGCGATCTATCAAGTTTTTGGCATTATTGCCGAAAAAGGCCTGAAAATTAAAATTTTTAATTTTTTTGATTTTTTTATAAATAAATTATAAATAATTTTTGATTTCTTTTTATTTTTTTGTAAATATTGCTTACTAACTTTTTATTTATTTTGTAAAAAAAAAGAGAAAAAAAAGAGAAAAGGAAGAAAGCATCTAATCTTGTTTGGTGAGATCAATCCTAACCTTAGCCCTTTTTTTATTATTTATTATATTTTTAAATTAATTTAAAAAATATTCACTTAAACCTAATCAAAAGCTTCATGACAAGAGTAGAAATCCGAACTGCTTAGAGCATCCATCATATTAGTTTTTAATTTTATTTTTGGTGATTGCTGGAGGCAAGGTGAGCTTTACAAAATTTAATTAATTACATGTATCTAGTTTAATTGCATAGAACTCCTTACTTGAAAATTTGAATATGCATATCATATTGAATCAATTTAAGGGCACAATCCATTAAATAAGATAAGATGAGAATTTGATCATCCTTCCTTGGCTCACAAACAATCAATCCTCATATTGTATTAACCCAAACCTTAACTCTTAAAATCAATTAGATGTCAACCCTTAAGGATATTCGAGCTCAATAGGATAAGAAAACCTTAGAGTTGGACCGAGTTTAGATTGGTTAATTACTTGATGTCTAAGGCAAGTGGTTCAAAAAAAATAATTTTTAATTGGTTCCATTGTCTGACCTAGCCAACTCTGTTAGTGTCTAGGAAAAGCAACAAGCAGGAAACCTCTTATATCTTACACTTACCTAACCAAGTCAATTAATTAGTCTTGAGCTTGGAGGGCTCGACGGTGATCTTGACAGTTAAGAGCTGTCTAGATCTAGGATAATTCTTAGTCAAGATTGATTGACCAACTTAATTGCTAACCAACATTATCACTAATTAAAATTAATTCTTCTCTCTTCTTAGCTCTAGGACTCCTTAGGACTTCTTCTTTAGAACTTTTCTTTCTTTAAAAATAAAATAAATTAAAATTAAATTAAATTAAAGTAACTAAAAAAATTATTAAAAATAATAATTAAATTAAATTAAATTAAATAAAAAATAATAATTAAATAAATAAAATAATAAAAAAAATATTTTAAAAAAAATTAAATTTTTTTAAAAATAAAAATAATAAAAAAATAATAAAAAAATTCTAAAAATTTTTGAACCATACGTTAGGGTTGTTCTAGTTCATATACGATAGGAAATCGCTTTACGTGATCTAGTTGAACCCAACCATAAAATTGAAAGACTGAATCGTATTAAATCTAGCAACTAAATGGCTGAAAATCTTAGAGAATCACCTAGGTAGATTAAGGAATATTTTATTCCTTCCATCTATAGCCCATTGACTTGTATTCAGTTATCAGATATCCATGCTACCCATTATGAGATCAAGCCGACCATAATCCAGATGCTCCTATCTTTCTATGGGAACACTAATGAAGACCCTTACAAATATCTGGATGAATTTCTAGAAATCTGCTCTACGGTGAGGATTCAAAATTTAACTAATGATGCTCTTAGACTAATTTTATTCTTCTTTTTATTAAAAGATAAAGCCTGGACAATAGGAAGACCAATTAAAACTTGGACTGAATTGCAAAGTAAATTTCTTAAGAAATTTTATCTTATAGGCCTAACCAACATTATGAGGTGAGCTATCACTCGATTTGCTCAGCTTCCAAGAGAACAAATTCACGAGTCATGGGAGAGACTTAAGAAACTTCTTAGAAACTGCCCACACCATGGTCTGTCTAAGTGGCAAATCGTTCAAACTTTTTATGAGGATTTAGGAGACCAGTATAGACAAATGGTAGATGCATCCTCTGAAGGTGCATTCATGAATAAACATGGGGACGAAGCTTATGCTTTATTTGAAATCTTGAGTGAAAACTCCATTAATCATGCTTCATTATCTTTCTACCAAAAGCAGGCAGAAATTTATGACCCAGAATCAATTCTAAGGCTGACTTGAATCTGATAGCAGAAAAATTAGATACAGTCGATCTTTTTGCCTAGAAATTAGATCAACTCTTAACCATAGGTCAATAATCTTCTACATAATTCACATCACCTTCTAATTATCAGAAGATTTGTTCAATCTATGCTAGCCCAATCCATCGTGTGAGTGAATGTCCTATGGCTACACAGTTTCCACATTTTATCCAAGATCAAGTTCAAGCTGCTCAAGGTTACTCTAAATTGATTAATGACCCATTTTCAAATTCATATGACTTTGGTTGGAGCAACTACCATGATTTTTCTTGGACACCCCAAAAGACTCAGGCTCAGACCCAAATTTTACATGTCCAAAACAATCAAAATAGGCTCTAATACTAAAACTATGTCTATAATAATGGTCAGCCTAGTTAGTTTACTTAGCCATCATATAACAATCAACCATCATACCCACCTCCTCAATAGACCAATTTAGCCGACAATAGATTTAACCAACTTCAACAATTAATTCTGACTCAATAACAATCTATCGCCAGGCTAGAAGTTCAAATAGGATAATTAGTTGAGTCTAACATGAGGAGAGAACTAGATCAACTACCGAGCCTACTAATTTCAAACAACCCACCTAATGTTCACTAACCATTTAGACCAAGTTATCAATTTAATATCTCACTTAAGAATTTTCAATTAGAGAATGCCAAAGTAATTTATGAACATAAAACTTATAGGATTCTTATGGACCCATACCAAGACCAAATGAGAGAGGCTAGTACTGATGCTAGTCAAAATAAAAATTTAGAGAAATATGTTAGTACTGAAGCTAACCACATAGAAGAACCCGAGCCAAAAATTAGTACTGATGCTAGTTCCAATTTAAATGAGATAGACATAGGAAAAAAGAGAATAGATGATTTACCTAAAACTTATAAACCTAAAAGCCTATTTCCTTCAACCCTAGAAGCCGGTTCTTCTTACAAAAATAAAAAGGCATGTAATAAAATATCAATGAAGTTATTTAAACAAGATCACATTAATTTATCTGTAGAATTTAACCCACCTTTAGACATCCTTCCAATACCCAGTGCATTAAACTTAACTCCTAATATAAAAACTAAATTCATGAGTATTTTAGAAGAATAAATAAAAAAAATTCTTAACAAATAAGGGTCTGAGAAAGGGGGCACAAACTATATTCTTGAAATTAGCAATAATTATATCAATAAAGGGATAAGAAACTATCTTCCTGAGATTGAAAATCTAAAATTGTTGAAATTTATCAATCCAGTATTTGACATAGGATAGTAAGCTGCATTGTGTCTGACTGAAGATGGTGAACTTAGTGCTTGTTGGGTGCCAATCCAATATTTATTTTTCTTTAGTCTAATTTATCTTTTTAGTTGATTTTTTTTAGAATAATTTGAATAAGTTAGAGGGAGATCCAAATTTTCAAAAGCATATGCTGGACCAAATATATTAAGTCAGATGTATTCTTTCATGTTCTTTATTACATCATTTATTTTTTCTTCTCTATTGAGGATAATGTCGATTAAGTTGGAGGGAGAATAATAAAATTTTTAAAATTTTAAATTCTCAAAAAAGTTAGTATTTAATATTTAGACACCTGATTATGCTTAAGAATCAAATTAAATTAAGCATTTTTAAAATAAAATTGATGCACAGACTAAAGAATTTATGAGATATTGAGGGACCAAGTATTAAGAAAATCCAATAAAGGGATAAGTCTAGAACATAAAATTTTTTTTCTTTGAGTATTTTTAATTTTTCTACTAGTATTAAAACAAAACTTTACTTTTTATGGGCTTGTGTAGGATAACTATATATTTCTTTATATAAAAAAATTAAAATAAAATAGCTTCTAAGTACTTCTCACCGAGTAATCAGGTCTCTTTGCCTAAGCAAGGATTGAGTTTCACGTCAAAAGATGGAAAGGATGAAGAAGTTCATTATAAAGCTAGTCTTAACTCGTAGCCTATTTAATTCGAGCTAGTAAGCCCAAGGGTATTCTATACCTAGTGCTATAAAGCCAACTGGTTTGGAAGTCATTGGCCCAAGACTCGCTACATGGATTAAATAGGAAGCTTAAGGAGTTAAGACATTCAATAGTGGTACAATATTAAAAAAAAAAAAGTTTTCCACCGAGTAACCAGGTCCCATTGCCTAAGTAAGCAATGATATTTGCATCAAAAAATGGGTAATATGAAAATAATAATAATAAATGAAAGATGAAAGTAACAATACACTTGCCCATATGAAAGTTTAGATGATTCAGAGATAAAGATGGGATAATTTAGAAAAGGTTAAGAAAAGTTGAGTATTCTTAACTTAATTTTTATATTGATAAGTATTAATATTTCAATGATATGTCTCACTTATACTCTACTGAATATCAATGGCCATTTTGAAAACTATTTAGGTAAAATTCGAAACTCAAAAGTTAAAAGATATCTAAAACTAAATTCTTTCTTTACTCGAGGATGAGCAAAGCTTAAGTTGGAAGATGTGATAAGTACCATAAATTCATCAATAAAAGCATTAATTTATGAATTAATTTATATTTATTTTTAAAAATTAATGATCAATTTATATATATTTTTAAGAAATTAATATTTTTATTAATTAAAAAATAAATTAAAATAATAAAAATTAAAAAATAAAATTTTATTATCAATGGAAAGAGATCATTTTTTTGGTCATAATGAAATAAGTTTGAAGCAAAATGGAGCTAAAATGGACAGGATTTAAATTTTTAAAGATAAAAGAAAAAAATAAAATAAGAAAATGGCTCAGTCGGCTTCGTAAGCCAAGCTAAGCCATCAAAGCCGACTCAGCCGCAGAAGCCGTTAGTCGGTCCATGAAACCAGGCATGGACTACCAGCACAGTAGAAGACTGTGAATCACACGCTGACACGTGGTGGACCAAGATAGGATTTATAGAAAATCTATCATGGCTCATAGGGCATTTTGATTTTTTTACTCGAGAAAAATAGGTGCTGATTGGTTGCGGTATGTGGTGAGGCTGGTCCATGCGGTCTATGGGAACAGTAAGTGCACGATCGGATGGTTGTTGTCCTTTACGATCAACATCGGATGGCTGTGATGATTTGTGGGTTTAATTCAAACTCTATCAGCTTCATCTATGCCATCGAATGGTAGCGCTCATGCCAGGCAATGATCCAACAGTCTAGGATGCTCTCGATAGTGATTAGGATGCCCAATGCATGATCAACAGCCTAATTTTCTTCATTAGAGCTTGATCGAATGGCTAGAATTTAGTCCGACTTGATCAGGGCTTATACACATTTGATTTTGATGATTTTTGGATGGTTGGATTCCTGTTGAATGGCTAGATTTCACTAGACTTCACTAAATTCATCCAGAAGCTATTTTAATCCATTTTTTATTGGGATTTCTTCCTATTTTATTGATTAAAACATCACTTAGTCCCACATTGCTTAGAAGAAATTCCTCCAGCCCTCCTAGCTCTATAAATTGGACCCCAGGCCTCCAAAATTCATTATCTTCGATTAAGGTGAAGCTTTGGTATAGGATAAAGCTATGCTTGGGTTAATGGTTACTTCAAGGCAACTGGTATCGAGAGGAAGAGCTGGGCTACTGCACCATCTTTCCACCAATGCTGATCCAAGATCAGAGATCAGGCTATTTTAATTTTTTTCTTTTTAATTTTTTATATTTAAATTTTAAAATTTTAATTAATATAAATTTTATTTTTATGTACTTTAATTTTAGCTTTTTATTTTTACTATAATTTAATTTCTATATTTTAATTATTATTATTTTTTATTTTATTACAAGTAGATGCTAAGATTTAACTAGTAGATCTTAATACCAAGTTTAAATTTCTACATCTTTTAATTTTTGCTTTTTATTTTCCAACTTCACTTCTAATTTCAAAACTTTTTTTTTATAAAATCAAAGATTTTAAATCTAAAATACTACCTTTTCTATGGATTCGACCCGACTCACTACTTACTACATGTTTTTAATTAATTTAAGAAGTCAGATTTAAACTGATAAACATGGTGTCTTAACGACAACATCACGATCTATCAAGTTTCTTAAGAAATTCTATCCTATAGGTTGAACCAACACTATGACGTGAGCCATCACAAGATTTGCTCAGCTTTTAGGAGAATAAATTCATGAATCATGGGAGAGACTTAAGAAACTTCTTAGAAAATATCCACACCATGGTCTATCTAAGTAGCAAATTGTTCAAGCTTTTTATGAGGGTTTAGAAGATCAATATAGATAGATGGTAGATGCATCATGTGGAGGTGCATTCATGAGCAAGAGTAAGGATGAAGACTATGCCTTGTTTGAAATCTTAAGTAAAAACTCGATTAACCTTGCTTCATTATTTTTCTATGAAAGGTCGATTCTTCACCAAAAGCGGGCAGGAATCTAGGAGTTCAAATATCCAAACTCTAGTTCAAAGGCTAACTTGAACCTGATAGTTCAAAAATAAGATAAAGTCGACCTTCTTGTGTAAAAGTTAGATCAAGTCCTAGCCTTAGATCAATAATCTCCAATATAATTCACATCACCTTCTAATTATCAGAAGATTTATTCTATCTATGGTAGCCCAACCTATCATATTCTATCAGAAGATTTATTCTATGGCTGCATAGTTTTCACCTTTCATCCAAGAATAAGTCCAAGTTGCATTGGGTTGTTCCAAGTCAGTTAATGATCCATTCTCGAACTCATATAATCTAAGTTGGAGGAACCATCTTAATTTTTCTTGAAAATCCCAACAAACTCGGCTCGAACCAAAAGTATAAAACTTTCAAAATAGGCCACAATACCAGAATTATACTGATAATAGAGGTTAGCTTAATCCACCTACCTAGCCATCATATCATAATCAACCATCATACCCACCTCTTCAATAGACCAACCTAGCCGATGATAGGTTTACTCAACTTCAATAACTGATTATGACCCAATAGCAATCCATCATCAGGCTAGAAGCACCAATAGGATAGTTAGCTGAGTCCATTATGAGAAAAAAATTAGGTCAATTAACAAGCCAATCAATAGCAAATCCCAAAAATAATTCATTTAATATCCACCAACCATCTGAACCTAGTCATCAATCCAATGTTCCACCTAAGAATCCCCAATTTGAGAATGCCAAAGTAATTTCTAAACTTAGAAGTAGTAGGATTTTTAAGAATCCATACCAAAACCAGGTGAGAGAGACTAGTACTGATGCTAGCCAAAATATAAACTTAGTAGAAGAGATTAGTACGGAGACTAAGCGCATAGAAGAACTTGATCCTGAAACTAGTACTGATGCTGATTCCAATCTGAATAAGAAAGAGAAAAGAAGAAGAGAGAAGATGAGTTACCCAAGATATATAAACCTAGAGTCTCATTCTTTTCAACCCTAGAAGCTGGTTGTTCCCATAAAAAGTAAGGAGCATGCAACACGGAGCTAATGAAATTATTTAAGCAAGTTCATATTAATTTGCCCCTCTTCGATGTGATTCAGTACATTCTAGGTTATGCTAGATTTTTTTAAAAAACTTTGCATTCAAAAGCATGAGTCACGAACCACAAAGAGAATTGTACTGTTTGAGGATGTAAGTGCATTCTTGTTGAATCCATTAACTCAAAAAATGAAAGACCTTGGTACTTGTTGATCATAAGATTGATTTTGATGATTTTAAAATATTGAGTATAAATAATACTAATCACATGTTTCAAGAATGTATATAGAACTTTTCAAATGCTTAAAATGAAGAAATTATTCATAAAAAAATTTTTCTCATAAGAAGAAAAGTCAAAAAAAGAATGATTTCAAGTGCTTAAATAGAGCTCAAATAAGAAGTTTTAGAAGCCTTAATGATAGAAAAGATCATAAAAATCAAGATGGAAGAAGTTCTTAAAAGTTGAAAACAAAAAGCCACTCATGCAGAAATATATGCAGAATTATTGAAGACTGAGAATTAGGATGACCTAGTAAAAAATTGAGCTGGCTCAGTACTTAGTCGGCTCAATGGAAAACTTAGTCGATTTAGTCTCAGAAAGCAAAAAAATAGAAAACTAATTTTTACAGTCTACTGATATTAAGCCAATCCAGTGAAAAACTAAGTTGATCCAGTAAAAAACTGAGCCGACCTAGTGACTGTAATGGCTAGTTTTTTAGAACTTTAATTTTTTATCTATAATGACTCCGAACAACTATTCCAAGGGTTCCAACAGTTAAAACTCATTCTCTAGTCACTTTCAAGCATATAAAAGGCTAGAGATTCAATGGGAAAAGAAAGAAAAGTGGATTAAAGAGAGAAAATCTTCAAACTAAGAGAGGGTTATTGAATATCATTGAAAAAAAAAAAGGGATAGAGTGCATAGAATTGAGAGCTTTCCAAGAGTGATCTTCTCCAACAACCTTAACATCCTCTCAAGCATTAATTGAAGAGAAGTGAAGCTTTAAAAAGTTAATCATTCAATTTCTTCTCCATGCTTCAAAAGAGTTTTTATTTTTTATTTATTTTATGCTAAAATTATATTTTATTTTTTTTACAAGTTTCTTTGGAGGAAGAAAACTTGGAGTAAAGGCCGATCCAAGCCTGTAATTGATCTTGTATTGGTTTGATTTATGAGCTAAGGTTAAAATCAATCAGGTTTGATTGTTAGCCCGAGAAAATAATCATTGTATAGTTGTGGTTGGTGAGTTAAGGTTAAAATCAACTAGGTTGTTAGTGAGCCTGAAAAATTAATGATGTAAGATTTTGATTGGTGCTCCTATTGAAAATCAACTAAATTTATTTATGAGTCTGAAAAAATAAATACACTATAATCAAGAAAGGATTGTAGTAAAATTTTCAAGAAAAGCTTAGAGAGTGGATGTAGGAGCGGGTTGCTCCGAAATACTATAAATTTTATGTGTTTATTGTGCCTTCTTATTTTTTTTACTTGCTTTGCACTAGCTTAATTCTTACATAGTTTTATTTATACTTTGATTTTGCTACTGCATATATTGATCATATTACAATCACTCAAATTAGTTTAAATTGAAATACATTATTGGTTAGATTTCATATTTGGCTAAAATTTTATAAGTATCCAATTCACCCCTCCTCTTAGGTAGCCATTCTTGGGCAACAAGTAGTAGTAGAGCAGGTGTTTAGATTTTTTTTTTTTATTCTAAAGTTAAAGATTTTATGACTGACCCATTTGGTTCTTTATTGAGTGAAAGACACTCAATCATTAGATCTTCTTTTTTCAATGGCACCAACTATACTTATTGAAAAGCTAGAATGAGAATTTTTATTCAAATATAAGATTATGATATGTAGAATGTCATACTCAATGATCCTCATACACCCACAATGATTGTCAATGATAGGTGTATATCTAAATATGAAAAAAAATTAAAATGAGCTAGATAAAAGGTTAGCTCAATTAAATACTAAAGCTATTAATATTCTATATTGTGCATTAGATTATAATAAATTTAATAGAATATCAACATGTTTATCTATAAAAAAAATTTGGAATAGACTTAAAGTGATCCATGAGGGTACAAGTCAAGTCAAAGAATCTAAAATAAACATATTGGTTCATAAATATGAGTTATTTAAAATGAAACCTCATGAGACAATAAGTGATATATTTACAAGATTTACTAAAATTATAAATGAGTTAAAAAGTTTTGGAAAAGACTATTCTAATAGTGATTTTGTATGCAAAATTTTTAGATCCTTACCAAAAGCTTGGAAAGCAAAAGTAACAGCAATCCAAGAAGCCAAGTACCTCAGTAAGCTTGCTTTGGAAGAGTTAATCGGATCGCTCATGACATATGAGCTCAATATGAACCAAAGCATGATGGAGGAAGAGATGAAGAAAAGAATCCTTGCATTCAAGTCAATAGTCATTGAAGAAAGTTCAAGTGATTCTATCGAGAATTCAAAAATTGATGAAGAAATTATGGTGATTACAAAAAGATTCAAGAGATTCATGAGAAAGAAGAAAAATTTTGAACTAAAAAGAAGAAAAGAATCAACTTAGAAAATATAGGAAGGACTTACCTCCACTAAACAAGAGTTTAATGAAATTAAGAAGAAAAGCTATATTGGCAAATTGGAGTACTGAGAGCTCAGATTTAGAAGAAGAGTTATCCTTATGTGAAGAAGAGATAAATCTATGCTTGATGGCTCATCATGAAAAGGTAAGCTTAAATTAATCTAATAAATTTTCTTTTGATGAATTATATGAAGTTTTTAATGATTTAATGAATGAATATAAAAAGATAGGGTTGAAAAACAAAGAATTAAACAAACTAAATCTTCTTTTAGTTGATAAAAAGAGTAATTTTTTAAAAGAAAATGAAGATTTTTTGAAATAAATGAATTTTTTGGCTAAAGAAAAAGATGTACTTCTTAAATCTGAAAAATTTTTAGTAGTAGAAAACATTAAGTTGAAAGAAGAAGTTAAAAAATCAAAACTTTACATTGAAGAAAAAAATTTGCTGAAAGAAAAGAAATCTTTTTTGGAAGAAAATGTGAAATTAAGAAAAGAGATTGAAATATTGAAGTCTATGCTTAACAAGTTAACAATTAGATCTCAGTAGCTTCAATCTATTTTAATCAATCAAAATGCGATTTTTGATAAAGTTGGAATTGGCTATAATCCTTTAAGAAAATAAAAATTTATCACAAATATGTTCACTAGAGCTTCACCTAAAAATTATTCTATATTTTGCTTCAAATACAACCAAGTTGGCCATAAAATTTTAGATTGTAATACTAAAAGAATTATCCAAATTTTAATCAAATAAATTTGAATTTTAAGAGAAACCATGTGCTCTAACCTCCATAGATCCAAGATGACTAGGATACCAAAAGCTAGAAAATAATTTTTGCAGGTAGGCCAAGCATTCCAATAAAGTAAAAAAAGCTAATTCTTATGGATGGATAGCTTGGACTTGAGAAAATGGGTGATGATATTTGGTAAAACCTAAATCTTTCTCCACATCATACCATCAATATATACTAAATTTATTTAGAGTGAATAATTGATTTTGATGATTTATTCATGCTTATAATGATCATACACCATGACTTGAATATTTTGATATATTGTTTAAAATTAGTATATCATTTTGACTATTTGTTTTTAAGCTTATATTGTTATCCTAAATTCAGCATGATTTCTCAACTTTCTCTTATCAATTATATATTTAAGAAACTTAAATCAATAAAAGCTTAACTAACTAAAATCTCTTAAAAGGAAAGAATAAATATTAAAATTTGTATCAAAATTTTTTTGACATATTTTACTTGAAAAACTCCATCCTTTGAAAATCTAAAGTGGTATCAATATGAATTTATCATCAAACATACTTAATTTGGTATTAAATATACTTTAATATCTTTGAGAAGCTCTATCCCTTTAATGTATTTAAAAAAATCTGAATTTAATCTACTTAAAAAGGGAGAGCATGATATCAATATAAATTTTATATCAAACATGCATATTTTGGAATTAGATGTCCTATATAGTTCAAATTTGATACTCTTTTAAAAAATAAATTTTCTAAATTTGACAATTAAATTATCTAAATTGAAAGGTTAAATTTATGATAAAAATACTTATTTTGAAAGAAAAAGGGGAGGAAAAGTTGAAAAGTAATTTATGGTATTAATTATGAAAAATAGGAGGAGAAAATATTATTTAAACTATTTAGAAACTTAATGAAAATAGAAATTATTGATGATCATTTGTACTTCACTTGTTTTGATTAATTTATTTTAAGTAATTATTTGTAATTTGTATGTTTTAATCACATCATCATTCTCTTTAATAATTAATTGGTATCAAGATATTATTTTTGATCTTAAATTCTCAAACAATTGTATTATGTCCCTTTCAATTCGAGCTTTCATATGACCTTGATCTCTTAATTTAATTTGATTGATTTGATTATTTTTGATGACTAATTGAAGTTAAAGTAAATTTAAAATATATTCTCACTCCAAACTAATTTGATTAAATGAGTTTGATAATCTGATTTATCATTTTGATACATACATTCAATTTTAGAAACTCATTTGAAAATTTAAATATAATACAAAAATTTTGATGTGCATTGAGAATTTCTTATAAAGTTACTTGTATCAATAATCTTTTACTTAAGAAATGAGTTTAAATAAGTGATTTTCATTTATCTTGATACTACATATTAAAATCATTGACTTGCTCGATACATTTTCGATACATATCTTTTTCAAACTTAATTGACTAAAATTTTTTAAGAAAAAAAGATTGAATATTAAAGTACATATTATGCTTGATTTTATATTTAAATCTTTTGAAAACCTTTATTTCTCTTAAAACTTAAAAGTGCATATTTGCAAATTTGATTAAAAGTTATATTCATTCAAAAAAGAGAAGAGCCTTTGATATGTAAATTCAAGCTAATTTTTGAAATTAAAATAAATATTTTAAACTTATTTTGAGTGAAAGGATATATTTTTAAAAGAAAGATGATTCAGTTAAATTGATTTTTTGAACTTGATATATGTCTTACTTTGACACATTCATCTTATTGATTTTGATGATTTTTCTTCATCCTTCCCATGAGCTTTTTGATGCTCTCAAAAAGGAGGAGAGGAATATTGAGTATATGCTTGAAAGGATTAATACTTAAGAAACTCAATAAATGAGATGCTTGAAATCTTGATACTTATTGATTTGAATTAAAACATAAACCTGAAATGAGTATTAAAATATGTGCAATGAATTAATTATGTATAATGAACCAAAAGATTAATTGAGAATATTCATGAAGTACTCATTCATGTGTTTAATCTATACTTCATGATACATTTTGATAAAATACGTTGAAATATAGTATTTATTTTTATTGCGCATATGCTCAAGATTTTGTCATCATCATAAAGTGGTAGATTATTGATCCTAAGATTGATTTTGATGATTCTAAAATGTTGAGTATAAATGATGCTAATCATGTATTTCAAGAATTTATATAGGACTTTTCAAGTGCTTAAAAAAGAAATTATCCATAAAAGAAATCCTCTCATAATAAGAAAAGTCAAAGAAAAGAATGATTTCAAATGCTCAAATAAAGCTCAAATAAGAAGTTTTGGAAGCCTTAATGATGGAAAAGATCATAAAAATCAAGGTGGAAGAAGCCCTCAAAAGTTGAAGATAAAAAGCCACTCATGTAGAAATATATGCAGAATTATTGAAGGCTGAGAATTGAGATGATCCAGTGAAAAACTGAGCTGGCTCAGTAAAAGCCTTAGTTGGCTCAATCTCATAAAGTAGAAAAGTAGAAAGCTTATTCTTGATGTCCACTGATATTGAGCCAATCCAGTTAGAAATTAAGCCGATCCAATGAAAAATTGAGCTAACCTAGTGAAAAACCGAGCCGAACCAGTGACTATAATGGCTAATTTTTTTAGAACTTTAATTTTTTATCCACAACGACTTCCAACAGCTATTCCAAGAGTTTCAATAATCAAAACTCTTTCTCTAGTCACTTTCAAGTATATAAAAGGCTAGAGACTCAATGGGGAAAGAAAAAAAAATAGATTAAAGGGAGAAAATCTTCAAACTAAGAGAGAGTTATTGAATATCATTGAGAAAAAAAAAGAGAGGGATAGAGTGCATAAAATTAAGAGCTTTCTAAGAGTGATATTCTCCAACATCCTTAATGTTAGATATGTGTGTCCTAGAAGCCAGATTAGCTGACACTTGTAATACACTTCTAAGAGTAAAATTATAATTTTAACTATAAATAATAAAATAGATTATTTTCTATCATAGTGTGTATTTGAAAGTATCTATGATACATCCCTTGAGTTAATGGTAATGATAGTTTATATTTTTAAGAGTTGAAAATTTAAGACATGAATTTTCATTATTAACTCATAAAATGCTTTCGACCATAGGATCATCATGAGGATGGTGATTGATCCAAAAGGTTGGGGTACGATCTCTTCTTTTGGATAGACGAGTCTTGAGTCTACGGTGTAGAGATATTGGAGTGAGAGTACAGGTACTCGTTAGAGAACGAGGGCACTGAGCATGATCACCTCGAGCAGTAATGAGAAAGTCTATCTTCTCATCGATGACTAGCTCGAAGTTGCAGTAGTGTATTTGATTCTTTAACCTGAGGTGCATCGGCAGTTCACCTTGAGGGTGTTATAGTTTGACTATGCCATAACTCGATCTCCTAGCCAATCAGAATCCTGAGGTGTATGTTGGCTATAGCATGTTCATTGTAGGAATTGGATTACACCAATAGGGGATCTATCTACCTCGGTAGATAAGGAGCAATCCTATGATGATCATGATAATCAAGTCCATAAGCCCATGGCCATGGTAGAGTGAAATAATAGAAAGACTTTCTATTAGAATTTTCATATTAGACTTGAATCGAATGATTAATTCATATGACAAAAATTAGGATTTGACAAGATCACCTTAACCCTAATCTGGTCGGAGCTCAAGATAGAGGAACTTAATCACACAGGTAACTGCATCGAGAGGTTCATTTTTAGTTTTGATGGATTGCCACCATTTGCTGCTAGGTATTACTGATGGATTTTGGGAGTAATTAGAATAATTTGGATGATCGATCATACTGGTTATCTGAATCAAAAAAGTTCTAATCCATCAAAAGGTGTTTCGATGATGTCGATGATAGAGATTATGACATATCCAATTATCATATGAAACTAAACCTAACTTGATCATACAAATAAGGATTTGAATTTGGATATAATCAATTGGATTAATCCAGTTCAATTGATTTGAATAAGATTCAATTAGGTTCAAGAAAATCATGCTAGCATACGATTGAGCCTAATATTCTCCTTTGACAATCATTAAAGCTTATCTCGACCGAGCCAATTGTATTTGGGCTCACTCAGAAACCTTTACTTGGTTTGACTGGAGCTTGTCCAGGTCAGAAAAGGATTATCTTAATTTATGAGATAAATTTGAGGCAATACTTACCATTTTCCATCACCTACTAAATCTTATCTTCGGACATTGGTCAAATGTTGACCTTAAACACTTAGACATTTGCCCATGTATCATGCACCCATAGGAGAGTACCTGGGGACTTGTCCCCTTGCTAAAAAGTAGATAGGAAGGGGGAGCATGCCTAGGAAGGCATGCGCCCCATGAGGATAAAACATGAAGTCTCATACAGATGAGACTCCAGGTTGCTTCAGGGGATTAAACTGTGTGGCGCCAAGAAGTCTTATTTGACCAATCTTGGTGCCACATAAGGAGAGTTTTGAGGATCTCTCATCTGATTGGATAAGATGATGTCATCCCATCAATCAGATTTAGATCTGATTGCACAAAGAGCCATGATTGGCCAGGATGATGTGGCACTGCATGGCACAGTAGGGTCTATATAAACTCTGTCTGTGCCTAGAATTCAATTCTTCTACCTTTAGCCCATGCCACATAGCCCCTCTCCCTCCTCCATGACTCCCTCCTTCTCCATGCCATCCTCTGGTCCTCTCTCTCCTCTCCATGTCCAAGGGCTTTTGGGCATGAACAAGGTGCAATCCAAGCAAGTGAAAGGCGCCAGGAAAAGAAGAAGGCAGCACTGCTGTAAGAGACAACGATTGTTCTTCAAAAGCCATTTTAAAGATCTTCAAGATCAGATCTAGATCTATCTTTGGAGGATTGATTGAGAAGAAGAAGATCTTCAGATCCTACCCGAGTAGATACTGGTAGAGGCCAGGCACTTGCATGGCTACATCCAGAACCTCAAGCAAACATCGAGATCATCGAATAATTAGATTGCCCAAAATAAAAATAAAATAAAATTATATTTTATTTTTATTTTTATTTTTATTATCAAATCAATAAGATTAGATCTGAAAAGTCTTAAATCTAATTAAAATTTTAGAGATTTTTTTTTTGAAATATCCCTCCTGATCCAATCAGATCTGAACGAAGCAGATCCAAAAAATAGGTTTTTCCCTTTAATTGGTATCAGAGCTAGGTTTCATAATTTATTAGATTTATTTTTAATTTATTTTTGATCTAATAATTAGATGATTTTAGATATCACATTAGATATGATTAGATCTAAAATTAAAAAATTAAAAATTAAATAATCTAGATCTAAGATGTATGAGATGCATGACTAGACTAGAAATAGAATTATTCTATGTATAGTCTAGCATGATCATAATTTTAATTTGATTAATTATAATTTTTAGATCTATTTTTTTTTAATTATTTTTTAATATTATAAATATTATAATTAGATCTAAAAAATAAAAAATAAATTTATTTAATTTGTTCATATGAGATATGATAGATGCATGTTTAGACTAGTTGTTAAATAGTTCTACAAAATTATCTAGAATAAATTTTAATTTGATACGATCAAATTTAAATCTTATTTTTTCAATGTTTATGAGATAATTTAGATTTGAAAATATTCATGATATGATACATGAGATGTATACAAAATATATTTTTAGTTAGATTAATTTTTATATATGTGATATATGATGTAGATCTAACTAGTTTTGTAGATTTATTATATTTTTGATTAAGGCATTTCCCTTGGCCGTTCGATCATAAAAATGAAGTAGGGATTAAAGGTCCTCTCCTTCCATTCGATGGGTGTTCTTATGGTGTATAGAGGTGCTGCACGTTGGACCTTAATCAGAAATCAAAAACTTTTTTCTGCAAAATCCTACATTCTGAAACCCTAAGATTTTATATACATGTTTTATTTATGAATCCTAAACTTAATTAAAAATTAAGATTATAAAATATATTAGATCTAAAATTAAGAATTTTCAAATTTAAGACATATTCATAAAATTGGGTTCGAACTTGGGTAGCTCAATTAGGTCTAGCAGTTGATCAAACCAAATCAAGAGTTGGTTAGATGGGATCAAGAGTACTTAAATTAACCAACCTAATAGGGTTAAGTCTGGGTCAAGGTCAAGTCACATGAGTGATCAATCAAGTTAAGACCTAATTAGGCTCAGTGGTTAGAGTCTGGATTGTAGGCTAATCTGATTGGTTCTGGCTCAACAATTTATTGTTTGAGATAAGTTTGACAGATACGATCGATTGATTTTTAATTAGGAGCTACTCGACTCGAATGCATTCTTGTCAAGTTAATGGCATATTCCTTCCATCGATCTCACTTACCTGGGCATATTTGTTGGCTCAGTCCTGATCTAAGGTGGCTAACAATCTGAGTTAACCCATGCCACTAGGTTAGTCATAATGGTTATGGCTATGTCAAGTCAAGTTTAAAGAGACCTAAATCAAATCTCTCTAAGAAAAGATTAAGTCTAAGGTCTTCCACCATTGTAGATGTGCAGGCTCTTTTCTAGGTTGATTGTTCTTGACTGGTCATAGTGGTTCAGTTGCATCGAAAAGATGCAACCATGTCTATTAGACATTGGATGCTACAAGCTGGAGGATGGATTGGGCTCAACATTTTGGATACGATGAGAGATCCAATTAGGAATCCAATCTATGCAAATGGTGGGTCTGACTTAACTAAGGAGTGGATCAATATTTTGGGCACGGTGAGATTCATGAATTAGAGACCAAGTTTGGGCGCACCATGATTAAAGAATCATTGGACAAGAGTTGTTCACTCATTGGCTAACCTATCACCAATAACTGTTAGGTGAGGTGATGAGTCAGTTGGTGGGACTGCACCATCCACTAAAAATTAGTAATCATGAAGATTTTTGCATCTCTATAGAGAAAGTATAGGAATTTGAGAAAGTAGTAAGAGCTAATTTATTTAAAAATAAAATTTCTAAATAAATTAATCAAGTCTTAATTATAAAATCTAACTAAAAACTTTGACTCTCTACAAAAAAAAAATGTCTGCGTTCAATCCACTAGCCTATATCCTGGACACCTATAGACTGATCGAATTCAATTACAAGGATTGACTCCAAAACTTTAAAATTATTTTTGGTTTTGAGAAGTTGACTCATGTATTAGACTAGGATCCTCCCACCTTACCAGCTTGTCTATCTACTGAGCAGAGAGTATCTTTTGATGAATGGATGGATGAAGATAATAAGATTAGATACTATATGTTTGGCTCGATGTTTGATGAGCTTCAGTGCCAACATGAAGATATCAAGACTGTCCGCCAAATATTGGCTCATCTACAAGAGTTGTTTGATGAATAGAGTCGCATAGCCAAATATCAGATCACTAAACGACTATTGAAGGCTAAAATGCATGATGGACAGTCAGTCCAAGATTATTATCTGATGATGATCAAGAACTTGGAAGAACTTAAGAAGATCGGAGTGAAGTTAGATCAAGATCTGTAGAATTATATAATTCTACAATTCTTGACTGATGCATATGGATAATTTATCATGAACTACCATATGCATAAACTTCAGAATACTCTGATCGAGCTTATGAATATGCTGGTTACTACTGAGCTTTCTATAAAAGATTCTAAAGGCTCAGTACTTGTTATGAAATAGACTTCTTCTAAGAGAAAGTCTTTTGGAAAGAAGAAGTTTGTGAAAAAGCAGAAGATGGAAGGTAGAAAAAAAAAGAAGGCAGAGCTAAAGAAGAAAGCTGCTGATAAAGAAAAGTATTTTCATTGTAATACTGACGGCCACTGAAAGTGGAACTGTCCTACATACCTAGCCACTCTGAAGAATAAGAAGAAGATAGGTCCTTTTGGAGGTATGCTCGTTATTGAATCTAACCGTATGGTTTCTTCTGCATCCAGTTGAGTGCTTGACTATGGTTCTAGTGCTCATTTATGCACTTTCATGTAGGATCTTGAGGATAACAGAAGGCTGAGGGATGGTGAGATGATCCTACGCATCGAAAATAGAGCAAGAATTGCTGCTGTGGCCATGGGAACCTATCCTCTTCGACTACCATCTGGCTTAGATTTAGTACTTAGGGATTGTTATTATGTGCCTGCTGCAAGCAAGAATTTGATTTCTATTTCATGTTTAGCACAAGAAGGCTATGTAATTAGTTTTCTTAAGGACCATTATAATATTCTTTATGAAAGAAATAAAATTACAAGTGGTTTCCTTATTAACGGTTTCTACTAGTTACATATTGATGTATCTATCTTTAATATCGAGCAAAATGTGAATGCCATAAGATCAAAATGATCCAGGGATAGTCCAAACGATGGGTATCTATGGCACCTAAGGCTAGGTCATATAGCAGAAGATAGGATTAACAAATTGAAGAAAATTAGACTATTGAGTCCGTTGACTGCCAAGTCATATCTAATTTGTGAATCATATCTTCAAGGCAAAATGACTAAGCTTCTTTTGTGGGACATGAGAAAAGGGTCATGGAACTACTTGCCCTAGTAC
>QRFJ01000182.1:200884-265075 GCA_006176705.1 Cocos nucifera | reverse complement strand
ATGTTATGTACACAACCTGATATAGCCCATGCTGTGTGTCACAAGCAGATATCAGTCAAATTCCAGGTGAAGAACACTGGACTTCTGTGAAATGTATCCTTAAGTACTTAAGAAGAACTAAGGATATGATGTTGGTCTTTGGTAATGGAGAACTCCAAGTCTAAGGGATACACAGACTCAGGATTTCATGTTCGATATAGATGATCGAAAGTCGACATCTGAAAGTCTGTTTGTGTGCAATGGTGGTGCTGTCAGCTGGAAGAGTTTCAAGCAAACCGTGATAGCAGATTCCACCATGAAGTAGAATATATCGCTGCATCAGAGGCTGCGAAGGAAGCATTCTGGTATAAGAAGTTTGCCACAGAAATTGGAGTGAATGCCATCAGATGCCATTCTCTTATACTGCGATAATAATGGTGCCATAGCCCTTGCTAAGGAGCCGAGGTCTCACCAGAAATCCAAGCACATTGAGCGGCGATATCCACCTCATCCGTGCGATTACCTTGAGAAAGGTTACGTCGAGGTCAAGAGAGTCAACTCCATAGATAATGTGGCAGACCCACTTACAAAGTCCGTTGGGACAGTACAAAGATCGAAGCCCACCTTGAGAAGATGGGACTTAGACTTGTAGCCAATTGGCTTTAGGACAAGTGGGAGATTGTTAGATATGTGTGCCCTAGAAGCCAGAATTGGCTGACACTTGTAATACACTTCTAAGGTAAAATTATAATTTTAACTATAAATAATAAAATGGATTATTTTCTTATCATAGTGTGTATTTGAAAGTGTCTGTGATACATCTCTTGAGTTAATGGTAATGATAGTTCATATTTTCAAGAGTTGAAAATTTAAGACATGAATAATCATTATTAACTCATAAAATGCTCCCGACCATAGGATCATCACGAGGATGGTGATTGATCCGGAAGGTTGGTGTACGATCGCTTCTCTTTAGTAGATGAGTCTTGAGTCTATGGTGTGGAGACACCGGAGTGAGAGTACAGGTACTCGTTAGAGAACGAGGGCACTGAGCGTGACCACCTCGAGTAGTCATTAGAGTTCTACCTTCTCGTCAATGACTGACTCGATGCTGCAGTAGTGTGTCTGATTCTTTGACCTGAGGTGCATCGATAGTTCACCTTGAGGGTGTTATAGTTTGACTACACCATAACTCGATCTCCTAGCCATTCAAAATCCTGAGGTGTATGTTGGCTATAGCATGTTCATTGTAGGAACTGGATTGCATCAAGATGGGATCTATCTACCTCGGTGGTAGAGGAGTAGCCCTATGATGATCATGAGAATCAAGTCCAGAAGCCCATGGCCATGGCAGAGTGAAATAATAGAAAGAGTTTCTATTTAGGATTTTCACATTGGACTTGAATCGAATGATTACATTCATATGACAGAAACTAGGGTTTGACGAGATTCACCTTAACCCTAATCTGATCGGGGCTCAAGATAGAGAGAACTTAATCACACAGGTAGCTGCACCAAGAGGTTCACTTTCAGCTCTGATGGGTTGCCACCATATACTGCTAGGTGTCACTGATGGATTTTGAGAGCAATTAGAATGATTGAGATGATCGATCATTCTAGCTGTTCGAATCAAAAGAAGTTCTGATCCATCGAAAGGTAGTTTCGATGATGTCGATGATAGAGATCATGACATATCCCATTACCATATGAAACTGAACCTAACTGGATCACACAAATAAGTATTTGAATCTGGATGATCATCAATTGGAACTGACCTAGTTCAATTGATCTGAATGAGATTCAATTAGGTTCAAGAAAATCGTGCTAGCATATCGATTGAGCCCAATATTCTCCTTTAACTATCATTAAACCTTATCTCTGACTGAGCCAAATGTGAGTTTGGGCTTACTCAGAATTCTTTACTTTGGTCTGACTGGAGCTTTTAGGTCAAGAAAAGATTGTCTTAATTTACGAGATAAATTTAAGTTAACACCTACCATTTTCCATCACCTGCTAAATCTTATCTTTGGACATTGGTCAAATGTTGACCCTGGATAATTAGACATCTGCCCATGTGTCATGCACCCATAGGAGAGTACCTAGAGACTTGTCCCCCTGCTAAAAAGCAGACAAAAAGGGGGAACATGCCTAGGGAGGCATGCACCCCATGAGGATAAAACATGAAGTCCCATACAGATGGGACTCCTGGTTGCTTTAGGGGATTAAACTATGTGGCACCAAGAAGTCTGGTTTAACCAGTCTTGGCACTACCTAAGGAGAGTTTTGAGGATCTCTTATTTGATTGGATCAGATGATGTCATTCCACCAATTAGATTTAGATATGATTGGCTAGGATGATGTGGCACTGCATGGCACAGCAGGATCTATATAAACCCTATCTGCGCCTAGAATTCAATTCTTCTACCTTTAGCTCATGCCACATAGCCCCTCTCCCTCCTTCTCCATGCCACCCTTTCGTCCTCTCTCTCCTCTCCATGCCCAAGGGCTTTTGTACATGAACAAGGTGCGATCCAAGCAAGTGAAAGGCGCCAAGAAAGAAAGAAGGCAGCATTGCTGCAAGAGACAACGACTGTTGTTCAAAAGCTATTTTAAAGACCTTCAAGATCAGATCTAGATCTGATTTTTGGAGGATTGATTGAGAAGAAGATCTTTAAATTCTGCTCGAGTGGATATCGATAGAGATCAGGCACTTACGTAGCTACATCCAGAACTTCAGATAAACATTAGGATCATCACAGGATAATTGGATTACCCAAAATAAAGATAAAATTAAATTAAATTAAATTTTTATTTTTATTTTTATTATTAGATCAATAAGATTAGATCTGAGAAGTCTCAGATCTGATTAGGATCTTAAAATTTTTTTTTTGAAATATCCCTCCTGATCTAATCAGATCTAAACGAACCTGATCAGGAAAATAGGTTTTTTCCCTCACTCAATATCCTCTCAAGCATTGATTGAAAAGAAGTCAAGCTTTAAATGATCAATCATTTAGCTTCTTCTCCATGCTTCAAAAGAATTTTTATTTTTTATTTATTTTATACTAAAATTATATTTTATTTTCTTTATAAGTTTCTTTGGAAGAAGAAAACTTAGGGTAAAGACCAATCCAAGCTCGTAATTGGATGTTGTATTTATTTGATTGATGAGCCAAGGTTAAAATCAATTAGGATAGATTGTTAGCTGTTGACCCTTGGATTGATTTTGATGATAACAAAAATATTTGAGTATAATTTATTAAGTTACTAATATTATTTTTGAGAATGTGTAGTTTAAATTCCATGCATTTACAATACTCTAAGTGACTTTCATCAATCAAATAGAGTATCATCAATCAAGAGGCTCTTGAAAGAAACTATGACTTGATACATCCTAAAAAGAATAATTAATGAAAGATAAATCAAATTTAGAAAGCAAGTCTAGTCTACAAAAGAAATTAGAAAAGAAAGGCTATCAAAAATCAAATGGCATGTGTTGGTGCGAAATCTGGTTGCCATCGAAGAAGATGAGGTCACCGTCGGTGACCTGCCAAATAAGTCTCATCCAAAGTCCGGGGTAGCAGCTCCGACAAGACCCTCCGATGGTCAAGTTAGCTTTTTTGGCCAACAGAAATGGAGTGCTCAGTCAAGAAAGTTTGCAAAATTTTTGGAAGAAAAAAGAGAGCCTAGAGAAAACATATCTGGAGGATCCCTTTTATAGATGGAGCTTATAACAAACTGATAGTGACAGCTATAACTATGGATAGTGGGCCGCTCGGGGCCACGTGGAGTTTGTTACGAAAGATATTGTTTGTTGTCGTGAGATGCCAGTCCATTTGAGATTTGATAGTCAAAGTTTGGAGGGATGGACGTCGATTGGTGATGACCTTTCAGCTATATCAATTCTAGAGGAGTTTGGACTCCTCTAAGGTAGTCCGAGTTTGGATCGATTCATGCCATGTACGAGATCGGACTCGTACGGAGATCTTCCTAGATGACTGTGGGGGGTTCAACCGTTGGAGGAGTTTAGATGGAGTTCGACTATTGGAGGAGTCTAAAAGAAGTTCGACCACTGGAGGAGTTCGATCGCTAGAGGAGTCTGGAAGGAGTTTGGCTATTGAAGAAGTCTGGGAGGAGTTCGACCACTAGAGGAGTCCGAAAGAAGTTTGATTGCTGGAGGAAGAATTTTTGATCGAAGCTCTTCTATGATTATTAGTTACATTAGGCTAAGCATTAGATTGAACTTCGATAGGAGTGGGGTTTATCTCCAACAATAGTTCCACTACTTTCGAGTTACAAATTTGAAGGAAGGAAGAAAAAAAGACGACGACCGAAGCTCAGTCCTAGGTTCCCGTGCTTATCAGGATGAGATGTTTTGGTGTTTACCATGCTGGCACTAAAACTTTCTAAGTCTGAAATGAGTCTGAAAAGATGGCCCTTCAAATCTTCCGTCGAAACTCTGCCATAGGTATGACACCATAAAGACTTCGTCCGTCGCCGCTCTTCTATCATGATGAGTGGGACATGCGGTGCACGCAGACCGATCGAAGTCGATCCACAATCATAACTACTTTGGGTTGCCTCTGGCTATTTAAGGTCTTCTCCTATTGTTCAGAAGTCATCACTGCTCGAGTTTTCTTCTTCCTTTGGCCCCTATTCGCCTTCTTCCCATGGGTCTCATCCTTCTCTCACCTTTCTAAGCTTTGGACACTCTTTCAATTGATCCTCATCACGTCCATCATCCTTTCATCCTTCTTGGACAGTTTAGGTTAGTTCCTAACCCTTCTCTTAGGTTATTCATGCCTATCATTTCTAGCTCCTTGTCTTCCTGATTTTTTTTGGGGAGATTTTCTTGGAGTTCATCTCGATCCGAATGTCTTCCAAAACCTCCCACTCCATCGGTTCGTGGGGCTCATCCGGACCAACCTTCTTTGATTTTGCACCCCTGGCCGAGGTAGAACCTAGGAACATGTCCTGCTCGTCTTTTGCTCCAGACACCTTCCCATCCATCCTTACCCCGGATGATCTTTCTCTGATCCGAATCCAATATGGAATCCCTCCAGAATATGACCTTGAACTCCCTAGCTTCGATGACTGAGTCAGTTCTCCTTTGACCGATCAGTGTTGTTTGTACTTAGAAGCTTTGCACGCCAGGCTTAGACTCCTGCTGCCCCCATTCGTAGTCGCCCTCTTTTGATTTTTAAACATCCCCTTCGCATCTGTCATACCAAACTTCTTTCGATTCATCATAGGTTTTTTCTTCCTCTGTCGATTGACCAAGGTCTAGCCGACCATTTCGCTTTTTAGAAATTTTTATATCTTCAAGCACCATCCTTCCACGAAGGATTGATGGTACTTTTCTCTCCAGGTCGGCAAGAAGGGGTTATTGAAAGGTGCCCCTTCTTTCATTCACAACTGAAAGAAAAAGTACTTTTTTGTACATTGCCCGACCTTGCCATTAGGTCTTCCTTCATGGGGTTATATTAGAGAGTCAGTTCATCGAGCTTCTAGCTTAAACGGAGTCGACCTTGATTCCTTCGATAAACTCAAGCTGTATCGAGCTCTTCCTCTTCCTCTTCCTCTTCCTGATCTTCTAAAGAAACAGATCTTTTTTAACCTGGGTCTGAGTCCCTGCGATCTTGTTGGTACATCTTTTGATTTTCAAATCCACATGATTTTGTGCATGTGTATTGCTACTGACTGCTCTTCTTTTCCTACTATAGAAATGGATGCACAAGCCATCAAGATGCTTACCAAAGAGCTCTTCACCAGGAAGAGGAAAGAGAAGGTGCAAGAAGATGGTTCAAAGAGGATGAAGGTCGGTGTTTCCAGCTCTGGAGTCTCCACCCCCATTGCCGCTACGTCCAAGGTCATCGTCGATGTCGAGATTGCCCTAACTGTCGAGGTTGACACCGCTAGCATGGGCCCGATGCCTTCCATGCCCTCAGGTCCCTCCATCGGGGATCGAGTTTCGGAGCTCCTTGTCAGGAAAGGGATAGGAGAGGGAAGGAAAAAGAAAGCCGTTGCGAAGACGTCTTGCAAGGCTCGCTTAGGTGGACTGGATGGCAATGACAACGAATGAGGGGAGGATCCCTTCGACAACCTGAAGATTATCTGAGATCTTATCGACAGGTTTGCCATGCCCGAGGTACTAGACTAGATGGTCGACCTGGGCCTACGACAGCTCATTTGAAGTTCTCTCAGAACCATCCTCAAGGTGATTGCTCCATTGCTCGACTCTTTCTTTTCTCTCCTTCTTTTTTTCTTTTTTTTTTAACATCAATTATTTATTATAGTCGGATCATCAGATACTCGCTCACATCAAGAGGGCGTATCATCAGGAGGCAGAGGCACAGAAGGCCTAGGAGGACCTTCGAGCCGAGGTCCATCATCTTCAAGAGAGAGTCGACGAGGTTGAGCATCTTGCTGAGGAGAAGACGATAGACATCAGAAATCTTTAGGATGTGCTCTGCGAGGAGGAGTTCACTTCGATCGAACTGAAGGCTACATTGGCCCTGGAGGAGGAGAGGAGGAAGGAAGTCGAAAATAGGGTCGCTGAACTAGAGACCCAAATGGCGAAGTCAATCTCGAAGGTAATGACCTGGGCCATGGAAGAGTTCAAGACCTCTCCCAAGATGCGAAACCTGAACATCGAGTTTGGCTAGGAAGCATTTATCAAAAATTTTGAGCTCTGTGAAAGTAGGGTAGCTCGAAGGTTCCTCGAGCTTGACCTTGGTTTTCTGGAGGAGGAGGAAGACGACGTAGAGGCAGGATCGTCTAATGCTGTAGTCGACCTTTTCTTTGATGAGCTCACTTCTGGCCTGTCTAAACCTATCGTAGAGGCGCCCAAGCCAGTTTGAGAACTCGAGATGGTTGAGAGCGATCTGGCTCCACCCTCCAAGGTTGAGATCCTCGAGTAATTGTACTATTTTTTTTGTGTCTTGTACTCAAAAGTTTTGATTAAATGAAGTGAATTTTTTTTTCACACCCTTGAGCACTTTTCGTATCTCGAATGTAGTCTCCCACCAATGCTGATCCACTATCTCTGGGGGTTCCGATAAAGCCCTTGATAAAGAACCTGAGGAAGAATGTTCATCTTCTGAGGAAGAAGTTGAAGAAGATAGTGGACGATCTTCGAGCCTCACAAAAGAATATTTCTGAGGTGACCAAAGAGGTCACTCACCTTCGAGGCTTGCATATAAAGGAAGCGGTGAGCTTCAGTATTCGAAAGGATAACTTCGAGAAGGAGGTCACCGAACTCAAAAGAAATCAGCAACAAGTCTTGGACACTGACAGCGAAGATCAGCTCTCTTGAAGCCGACCTGAAGGATGCTAGGGAAAAGATCCATCTTCTAGAAGGGAGCTCGTCGTGGTCTATCGACAAGATCCGGTACAACTCAGACTGGTCAATAAAATTTTTTCAGCTTCAAAAGCAGCTATAAGATACTAAGGATTGGCATAATAGCTTTCGAGTGATCTGGGCGGAGAAGATGTCCAGGATTAAAGGCGAGCTCAAGGTTGCTAGAGATAAGGCAGCTCATCTTCGAAAGCGACTGCATAATAATCGAAGAGCTAGCACGAGTGGTGAGTCAGAGGAGATGGCCTCCTTGAAGAGGACTGTTGGTGAGCTTTCAGAGGTGGTTGGGATGGAGCAGGCTGAGGTTCAATGTCTGAAGCTTCAGCTCGCCTGTGAACATCGGGCTGTCGAGGATGCGGAGGCCGAGTTTGAAGTTTTAAGAAGACAACGACGAGAGCTCGAGGGTAAGTTTTAGCTTGCCAACAGAATGTATGTAGATGATCTCTTCCAGAAGAAGGAACTTGAGAAGGAGATCCTTAGGCTAAAGTAGGCCTTGGTGATGGTTGGAGCCGACAGCCCAAAGTTTGAAGAATTCGGTTCGCCTTAAAGCTTCGGCCTCCCCCTCTTTTTTCTTTCTTTTAGTGTAATCGACCTTATCGGCCTATGTTTTGCTTGTAATGAACTCATTTTTGTAATGAAATAATACATTTTTTGCTATTTTCATTTTGCGTGAACTTGAAGCCTATTTGCGATCTTACCTTCCTTACCTCATTTTTTTTCTCTATTATTTTCTTATGAAATGCTTGTTGCGAACGTCAAGCTCATTGTGGATGTCAAGCTTGTTGTGGATGTCGGGCTTGTTATGGACGTCGAACTAGAGCCTCTTTTGCAAACCAGGATAAGGTCTTTCTTTCGTATTTGACGTAGTCAGGTCGTCATGGAAAAATACGTGTAAGAATTCTCCACCAAGCTTCTTCCTTCTCCATATCTTCGATCTACGAGGTTTCGACTTTCTCTCATGTTAGGATGAGGCTTTTCTTCTATTCTTAACATGGCTTATGGGGGTGCATTAGGATCGTCGGTAGGGTCTCTCCCTCCATCCTGTCTTATATCGACGAGGTCGTCGACTTTGCTTACGTTAGAATGAGGTTCTCCTCCTATTCCTAATGTGGCTTATGGGGGTGCATTTTGGGCTATTGATAGGGCCTCTCCCTCCATCCCATCTTAAGTAGACGAGATCTTCGACTTTGGTCATGTTAGGATGAGGTTCTCCTCCTATTCCTAATAGACTGTAGGGGTACATTAGGACCGTTGTCAGGATTTCTTTCCTCATCTCATCTAAAATGAACGAGGCCTTCGACTTTGCTCACATTAGGATGAGGTTCTCCTCCTATTCCTAATGGACTGTAGGGGCATATTAAGGCCGTTGTCAGGGCCTCGTCCCTCATCTCATCTAAAATGAATGAGGCTTTCGACTTTGCTCACGTTAGGACGAGGTTCTCCTCCTATTCCTAATGGGCTATAGGGGCGCATTAGGGCTTTTGTCTGGGCCTCTCTCCTCATCTCGTCTAAAATGAATGAGGCCTTCGACTTTGCTGATGTTAGGACGAGGTTCTCCACCTATTTCTAATGGATTGTAGGGGCACATTAGGGCCATTGTCAGGGCCTCTCCTCTCATCTCATCTAAAATGAACGAGGCCTTCGACTTTGCTTACGTTAGGATGAGATTTTTCTCTTATTCCTAATGGGCTGTAGGGGTACATTAGGGCCATTATCAGGGTCTCTCTCCTCATCTCGTCTAAAATGAACAAGATCTTTGACTTTGCTTACGTTAGGATGAGGTTCTCCTTCTAATTTCTAATGGACTGTAGGGACACTTTAGGGCCGTTGTTAGGGCCTCTCTTCTCATCTCGTCTAAAATGAACGAGATCTTCGACTTTGCTCATATTAGGATGAGGTTCTCCTTCTGTTCCTAACGAGCTGTATTTATCATGAGATCAAGTTCGGAGGGTAGTCCTCCTTTATCACCGATATATAACAAAGATTAGGATGTTTAAGTAGGAGGATTTTATTATAATCAAATAATCTATAATACATTCATGGATTTTCCAAATTTCATGGTCGGGGTAGGTCTCCCCTTTGAGTTTCTTCAAATAGTACATCCCAGGTTGGATGACCTCCGTGACCTTGTAGGATCCTTCCCAATTTGGGGCAAGCTTCCTCTGACTTTGAGGCTAAGAGCTGATGGCTCACCGAAGCACTAAGTCCCCCACTTTGAACATTTTATCTCTAACTCTGGAGTTATAGTATCGGGCCGCCCTTCGCCTGTAAGCTGTCATCCGAATTTAGGCTTCCTCTCTTTTTTCTTCTAGTAGGTCAAGGTTGGCTTTGAGGTTCTATGGGTTATGCTATTCATTAAAAGCCACTATCCATGTCGATGGAAGTTTAAGTTCGATCGGGATAACTACCTCTATTCTAAAAGTAAGATGAATGGTGTTTCTCCAATCGACAGTCTTTGGATAGTGCGGTATGGAGGGGGAATATGATAGAGTTCGTTCACCCAAGCCCCTCTTGCTCTTTCGAGTCTTATCTTGATGTCTTACAATCGGATCCAGTTGGTTACTTCAGATTCTCCATTTACCTATGGGTAAGCTACTGACATGAAGTGATGGAAGATGTTTAGATCTTCATAAAACTCAGCAAACCTCATCCCAGTAAACTATCATCCGTTATCTATTATGAGAGTTCGAGACAGACCAAATCGATAGACGATTGATTTTTAGATGAAGTTTCATACCTTGGCCTCGGTAAGTTTTGCTAGTGGTTTGGCTTTGATCCATTTGGTGAAGTAGTCAATCGCAACTAGAAGAAACTTTCATTGTCCAAATGCCATTGGAAAAGGGCCAAGTATATCCATTGTCCACTGCGCAAATGGCCAAGGTATGCTTAGTGGAGTAAGCTCGGAAGCCGACTGTCTTTATATATTTGCATTTCTCTGACAATGGTCACATTTCTTGATATACTCTATAGAATCATGGTATAAGGACAGCCAATAGTATCCTTACCAAAGTAGTCTTTGTGATAGAGATCTGGCTCCTACATAACTTTCATAAATTCCCTTGTGCACTTTTCATAATGCGAAGTCGGCCTCTGAAGGTCGGATACATCTCAACAGTGATAGCGAATATGATTTTTTATATAACTTGTCCTCATACAAAATATACTGGGAGGCTTGATTCCTGAGTTTTTGAGCTTCTTTCGAATCATGAGAAAGAACTCCTTCTTTGAGATAGGCAACTAATGGGTCAATCCAGCTTGGTGCGAGTTTCATCTACATAACAAGCTATGATTTCTCTGAGCTTGAGCATGTTAGAGTTTCAAAAAATACTTCTTTGGACAGTTCGACTGGGGCTAAAGTGGCCAATTTAGAGAGGATGTTGGCTCTTGTATTTTCTACCCTCAGAATTTGTTGAATGCCAAAACTGTCGAAGGTCGAAGTCAAATTTTTTACTTTCTCAAGGTATTTCATCATACTTTTCTTCCGTGCTTCATAGTTTTCACTAACTTGGCTGACCACTAATTAGAAATTACTGTGGACTTGAAGTCAATCTACTTTTAACTCTCTTGCTATTTTTAACCTGACGATCAGTGCTTCATATTTGATCCCATTATTAGTTACAGAAAATTTGAAGCGTAGTGCGTATTTGGTGATGACTCTCTCATAGTTGACTAAGATCAGTCTTGCACCTACTCCAAAAGAGTTGGACAAACCATCCACATATAGGAACCAAAAACCTTCGAGAAGGTCGGCACTCTTTTTGGGGAGGCTCGGTTGCAACCACGGGATGTTGGTCTCATCTTGTTCAAGCTCGACTTCATCTAAAATGGTACATTCTGCTACAAAATCATCCAATATCTGAGCTTTGATCGATGGTCGGGATCAATAATTAATGTCAAACTTTGTGAGCTCGATTGTCCATTTCGTAATTCTTTCGAAAGCATCCGTTCGATGAAGGACTACTTTTATTGGTTGATCCATGAGGACCATTATGGTGTGTCCTTGAAAGTAAGTTTGGAGTCTCCTGGTAGCGATTAGAAGAGAGTAAGTCAATTTCTCTAACTTAGAGTATCTGATCTTTGCATCACTCAGGACTCGACTTACATAGTAGACTGGTCACTGCATCTTCACTTCCTCCTTAACCAGGACTACTGCCAAGGCCATCGGGGACGCTGCTAGGTTCAAAAATAATTCTTCTTCGAATTCAGGCTTAGCTAGTAGTGGGGATGAGTCGAGGTAATTTTTGAGCTCCTCAAATGCTTGTTGGCACTCTATCATCTAGCAGAAGTTCTTTGATTGCTTGAGAACTTGAAAGAAGGGCATGCATCGCTCGATCGATCTCGAGATGAAGTGATTTAGGGATGCCATTTTTTTAGTCAGGTGTTGAATTTTTTTGATTGTTTTTAGAGCTGTCATTTCTTGAATAGCTTGGATTTTCTCTAGATTTGCTTCGATCTCACGTCTTGACACCATAAACCCTAGAAACTTCTTCGAGGTCACACCAAAGGCACACTTGGTCGGGTTCAATTTCATTTTATACTTTTTGAGCACACTGAAGGTCTCTTCAAGATCGATGATGTGGTTTATTGAAGCTCAATTTTTGACGAGCATGTCATCCATACACACCTTCATATTACGGCTGATCTGCTTCCTGAAGATCTTGTTGATCAGGCATTGGTACATTGCCCCTATATTCTTGAGTCCAAAAGGCATAATCTTGTAATAGTAAAGACCACGGTCAGTAATAAAAGTAGTTTTCTCCTTATCCTCTGGCACCATCCGTATTTGGTTATAGCCAAAAAAGGCATCCATGAAGGTGAGGAGCTCGTGGCCCGAGATTGTGTCTACCAGTTGATCAATCCTAGGTAGAGGGTAGCAGTCTTTTGGACAAGCTTTGTTCAGCTTTTTGAAGTCTATACACATCCTCCACTTGCCGTTGGCCTTCTTGATCAGGATCACATTAGAGACCCAAGTTGGATAGCTGATTTCTCGAATAAATTCGATGTTGAGAAGTTTGTCGACTTCTTCTGCTATTGCCTTCTACCTTTCTGGTGCGTGGTTCCAAACTCTTTCTTTCACTAGTCAATGCTTGGGATCAATGGCTAGCCAATGTTCCATAACCTCGGCATCAATTTCAGGCATATCTGCTGGAACCCAGATGAAGATGTTGGCATTCCTCCATAAAAAGGCAATGAGCTGCTCCCAAACTTCATCTTCCAGATTGGAGCCAATCTACACCGTATGCTCCATGTTTCCATCATTCAAAAGGATGATCACAAGATCTTCTATGGGCTCATCCTATTCTTCGGCAAGGTCATCACGGACATCAAGCCCATCAACTGGGCAGGGGTCAAGTCGAGTGCCATATTGTAAGATGATGGAGTAGCAGTGCTGGGCTAATGCACCTCTGATTTCACCTATTTCGTTGCTTGTTGGGAATTTTATTTTTAGGTAATAGGTCGACACTACGGCTCGTAGTGCATTTAGACTAGGTCAACTGAGGATTGCATTGTAAGTGGAGGAGTTTTTTATCACCAAAAAGTCAACCCACATTTTGGCTTATCATTCCCTTCACTGGCATAGCATCGCCAGTGAAGCTAACCAATGGAGAGCTCATGGGTCCCAGACAATTATCGAGCATGGATATTTTAAAGAAAGCATCATAGTACAGAATGTCAGTAAAACTTTCATTATCTATCAAAATGCGGCGTACATCATAATTAGCAATATTTAAAGTGATTACAACCGCATTGTTGTACGAGAACTAGACTCCTTGAGCATCCTCATCGATGAAAGAGATGGGCTCTTTAGTTCTTTGCCTCTTCCTAGGCTCGGTTGACCTGCTAGCCTCCCCTCATCGAAGTTCCCTAGAGATGGTGTTAATGATGCCGATCGAAGGTCGATCTTCTTGCTGCTCCTTACCCCTTGGTGGTTCTGGCGGTGGGGGTGCTCTTGATCGATCCTCTCATCCTTTTGATCGACATCACAGAAATCGATCAAGCCTACCACGCCTGATGAGCTCCTCGATCTCGTCTTGGAGCTGGATGCACTCTTCCATATCGTGATCGTGATAGTGATGGTAGAGGCAGAACTTGCTAGGATTGCATTTGCCGGGGTGAGTGCGCATCCTTTTTGATCTTGGTAGTTGATCCCTAATCTTCATTAGTACTTGGGTTTTTGGAGCATTGAGAGGGGTGTAGTTATGAAATTTTCTAAAGGGAGAGCTCCGTCGCACCCTTCTATCTGGGCTTCTTCACCTTTAGGCCTGGGTAGGGGTTTGGGCCCGCTTACGCTCTTAAGGAGTTCGAGAGCATGGTTGAGCTTCGCTTGATTCCTCTCCAACCGTGGGCACATTTGGTTCACCTGCCTGCCACTCCTGGGCGGCTTCATTGTCTATGACCTTAAAGACCTCTTCAGCTTGGACATAACCTTCAGCCCAGGCCAGCATATTGACAAAGTCCCCAGGGTACTTCTTTTTCAGGGAGAACAATAAATCATTTTTCTGAAGGCCACTCTTAAGTACGGCCATTGCAATAGACTGGTCTAGGTTCTAGACCTCCAATGCAGTAGCATTAAATCAGGTGACATAAGCTCGGATAGATTCTCTCTCCTTCTGCTTGATATTCATCAAAAAATTTGAACCTCGATGGGGATGTCTGCTGCTAACGAAGTGAGTTGCAAATTGATGGCTCATTTGATCGAAGAAAAAGATGGTATCCAATTTAAGTGCTGAGTACCAGTTTCTGATGGCTCCATTGAGGGTGGATAGGAAAGTTCGGTACAAAATGACATCTGGCATGCCATGGAGCAGCATCATTATTCAAAAAGCCTTCAGGTGATCGATCGAATCGATGGTCCCATCGTAACTCTCAAACTATGAAAGCTTGAAGTTCGGTGGGATTGGTTCCTACATAATCTTCTGAGCAAAAGAAGAGTCAGTGCAAATATCATTATCGTGGAAGGAGGAGCATGACGGAGTTCTTCGATTCATTAACTCATTTTCTGAAGCCTTTGATCTAGGAGATCTTCACGATCATTAATCTTCAAGATTTTTTGATGGAACAAGGGCAAAACTCCCTTTGGGGTCGAGTCATGGTCAGAGCAAGGGCTCTCCACCTTCTACTTCTTCTTTTCGAAGGTCACCGATTGGCTAGCCCAAGTCAGCCATTCTTAGATTGGATCATGGGGCTCTAGAGAAATCTGCTCTGATCGAATTGGCATCGAAGCCTATCGATACATGGCCTGCACCACCTCCACGAGCCCACGAACCTGCTGGACCAGTAGGTTGAACTGCTCCGCATCCACCATGACTGTAGGTGGAGCTTGAGTTGTCCGAGCTAAAGCAGGAAAGAATAGATCTAGATGGGATCTGGCTATAGAGGCTGTTGACCGTCGGGTTGAAGCTTTTCTGAGAGATATTTTTTTTGGAAAAAACTCTAGAGAGGAAGAAGAGAGATTGCCGCTGAGCACTCCTTTAAGAACAAGAGATCCTTAGGAATAGAATGTCCTTCCTCTATCATCAATCTTATTGGTGCAAAATTTGGTTGCCATCGGAGAAGTGCTGGAGTCGGAGAAGACGAGGTCGCCGTCGGTGATCTGCAAAATAAGTCTCATCCAGAGTCCAGGATGGCAGCTCCAATAAGATCCTCTGATGGTCAAGTTAACTTTTTCGATCAATAGAAATAGAGTGCTTAGTCAATAAAGTTGCAGAGTTTTTGAAAGGAAGAAGAGAGCCTAGAGAAAATATATCTAGAGGATTCCTTTTATAGATGGAGCCTATAACAAACTGATAGTGATAGCTGTAACTATCGAATAGTGGGCCACTTGGAGTCACGTGGAGTTTGTTACAGAAGATAGTATTTGTTGTCATGAGATGCCAGTCCATTTGAGATTTGATAGTCAAAGTTTGGAGGGATGGGTGTTGGTTGGTGATGACCTTTGAGCTGTATCAATTCTAGAGGAGTTTGGATTCCTTTAAGGTAGTCTGAGTGTGGATTGGCTCATGTCGTGTACGAGACCAGACTCGTGTGGAGACCTTCCTGGATGACTATGGGAAGTTTAGCCACTAGAGGAGTCTGGAAGGAGTTTGACTGCTGGAGGAGTCTGAAAGAAGTTCGACTGCTGGAGGAGTCTGGGAGGAGTTCGACTGCTGGAGGAGTCTGAAAGAAGTTCGACTGCTGGAGGAGTCTGGGAGGAGTTTTTGACTGCTGGAGGAGTTTGGAAGGAGTTTGGCTGCTGAAGAAGTCTGGGAGGAGTTCGACCGCTGGAGAAGTTTGAAAGAAGTTTGGTTGCTGGAGGAAGAATTTTTGATCGAAGCTCTTCTGTGATTACCAGTTACATTAGGCTAAGCATCATATTGGACTTCGGTGGGAGCGAAATTTATCTCCAATAGCATGCTTGGCACACATCTTAGTTGACTAAGTTCTAAGAGTTAGTCGACTAAGTATTAGAAGACAACAAAATATAGAAAGCATAGAAAATGAGAATTCAAGACCCAGGGGACTTAGTCGACTAAGTTTTGAGAGTTAGTCGACTATGTATTAGAAAATAGCAAAAGCAGAAAGCATAGAAAAATAAAAGTTTTGGACCTAGGAGACTTAGTTGACTAAGTTTGAGAAGTTAGTCAACTATGTCTCAGAAGACTGTAGAAGATAGAAAGCATAAAAAAAGCTAAAGTTGAGGATCCAGGGGACTTAGTCGACTAAGTCAAGAAGGTTAGTCGACTAAGTCACTGTAATGGCTAGTTTTTTTCAGAACTATACTTTTTCAGTCCCAATTTTTTTCTAATGGCTAGATTTTTATGCCCAATGGCTAGGACATTGAATGGGGCCTCCTCAGGTGTTTTTGAGTGGTGAAAAAGCCTTAGAATATATAAGAAATATTTAAGAACTTCAAGAAGAACTTTTGGGATATACATTAAAGTGCCTTCAAGCCTACACAAAGTTCATTCATCAAGATCCATTAAGTGAAGTGAAGAAATTATTTTCTTGAGATCATCTTGTCCTTCCAATCATCCTCAAAGTGAGAGATGTCAAAGAAAATCATTGAAGAGCTTCACTAACTTCTTTCAAGCATTCAAGAAGAAGAGCAAGAGCAATCAGCCTTCAATTCACAAACTCCTTCTTTGAGCTTCATTGAGTTTTTCTTTCTAAACTTCTTTAATCATTATATCTTATTTGTTTACAAGTTTCTTGGGATGAGAAAGTTGGGGTTGGTCTAAGCCTAGAGTTGGACATTATAAATATTTGATTGGTGAGCCTAGGTCAAAACCAATTAGAATTGATTGTTAGTCTGAGAAAATAATCATTGTAAAGGTTATAGTTGATGAGCTTAGGTCAAAACCAATTGGGTTAGATTGTGAGCCCAAGAAAAATAATTGAATTGTAATCAATTAAGTGATTATAGTTGAATTCTCAAGTGGTTTACTTGAGAAGTGGACGTAGGTGCCGAATTTGGCACCGAACCACTATAAAAGCTTGGTATTTGTATTGATCATTATGTTATTTATATTGCTTTCATTCTATATTTGTTTATCATATTTTTCACCTAGCATACAACTTTAAAGTTTAGCATAATTAGAGTTTAAATTTTTAAATATCCAATTCATCCTTTCGCTTGGGTAGCCATCCTTGGGCAATAAGTGGTATCAGAGCAGATGCTCTAATATTAGTTATTGATATAATGGTTATAGAGCCAATGATTTAATGGCAAATCTAATTGAAAATTCATTGGTTGAAGGGCAATCAATCAATAGACCATCGCTTTTCAATGAAAATAATTACACCTATTGGAAAGCAAGAATGAGGATATTTATTCAAGCACAAGACTATGATATATAGAATGTCATAGTGAAAGGCCCTTATACATCCACAATCATAATTGATGGCATGTCCATTCCAAAGCCCAAAAAGAATTAGGATGAACATGACAAAAGAGAAGTATAACTCAATGCCAAAGCAATGAATATGTTATATTGTGCTTTGGATGTAAATGAGTTTAATAGGATATCAACATGTTTATCCACCAAAGAAATTTAGGATACACTTGAAGTTATCCATGAGGGTACGAATCGAGTCAAAGAATCCAAGATAAACATGTTGGTACACAAGTATGAATTATTCAAAATAGAATCACATGAAACTATCACTGAAATGTTCACAAGATTCACCGATATATTAATTGGTTTAAAGAGTCTAGGAAAGGATTATTCTAATAGTGATATTGTGCAAAAAATTCTTAGGTCCTTGCCAAAGAATTGAGAGCCAAAAGTACTATTATTTAAGAAGTAAAAGACTTGAACAAGTTAGCTTTGGAAGAGCGTATTGGATCTCTTATGACTCATGAGCTAAATATGAATCAAGGGAAGGAAGAAGAGGTGAAGAAAAAGAAAACTATAGCCCTCAAGACTGCTGCCATCCATGAAGAAGAGAGTGATTCTGAAGAAGACTCAGAAGATGATGAGGAGATGGCTATGATAGCAAAAAGATTCAAAAAGTTCATGAAAAGAAGAAAAAATTTGAGCCTAGAAGAAAATACAATAAAGGACAAGGTAGCAAAGAGAAAGAGAAGGAAAAAAAAAGGAACAACCACCTCTTTGCTATGAGTGCAAAAAATTCAGACACTTCCAGATGGACTATCCCATGTTGAAGAAAAGCTCCAAGAGAACAAAGAAGAAAACATATAAAGCCACATGAAGCAATGATGAGGACTCTTCCTCAAGTCAGGAAGAATATCAAAGAGAAGAAAAGACAAATCTTTACCTTATGGCACACAATGATGATGAGGTAAATGATGATACCTTAATTTTAGATTTTACATTTAAAGAATTATATGATGCTTTCAATGAATTAATTAGTGACTTTAGGAAGCTATCACATAAGAATAAAGAATTAAAGAAAGATAATCAACTCTTAGCCAAAGATAAAGCTAAAGTAGAAGAAGATATGAAAGAACTATAAAACAAATTAGATGAATCTAATGAAAAAAATGTATTCTTGCAAGATGAGATAGTAAGACTAAGATCAATTATGGATAGATATATGATTAGTTCTAAAAATCTTATTGATAATCAAAAGATGGTCTTTGATAAAATCATGTTAGGATATAATCCACAAAGAAAATAAAAATTTCTAAAGAATGTATTTGATAAATCTCAAAGTCAAAATAAGACCATAACTTGCTTCAAATGTAACAAAATTGGACACAAAGTGATGGAATGCAAAATAAATAAGAAGTTTAATACAAACCAATCAAAGATAAGATAAATTTAGATTTCAAAAGGAACCATTTGTACTAACCTTAAAGAATCCAAGTTAACTTGGGTACCTAAATCTACTTGTTTTCATGTATAGGTGTACTTGGCATCCGTGAAAGCTAAAAGAAGATGATACTTAGATAGTGGATGTTCGAGATATATGACGAGAGATAGATCTCAATTTATCTCTCTTGAAGCAATAGATGGAGGTGTGATGATATTTCGTGATAATGGTAAAGACAAAATTATTGATCCTAGTAACATTTTGATCACACCTTCTACTTGTATAGAAAATGTATTGCTTGTTGATAATTTAATGCACAACCTACTTAGTATTAGTCAATTATGTGATAGAAGTTTCAATATTTCATTTAAATTATCTCATTGCATAGTAACTAATTCATTTGATGATAGCATTAAGTTCATAGGAAAAAGACATGGTAATGTTTATATTATTAATCTTGATGAACTCAAAAATGAAAATGTTGAATGTCTTATTGTTATGACTGCTAAATTAAATGAATCTAGTTGAATATGGCATAATAGGCTAGGTCATGTAAGCATGGACTCATTGTCAAGATCAATCAAGCTTAACTTAGTAAAAGGTTTACCCAAAATAAATTTTGAAAAGAATAAGATTTGCAAAGCATGTCAATTTGGAAAACAAAAAAAATGATCTTTCAAATCCAAGAATATTGTCTCAACAACTAGACCTCTAGAGTTACTTCATATGGATTTATTTGGACCAATTTCAACTACAAGTCTAGGAGAAAAATGATATGATTTTGTGATAATCGATGATTTTTCAAGGTATACTTGATTTTTATTTTTATCTCATAAAGATAATACCTTTGACATGTTTGTTGAGCTATTTAAAAAAATCATAAAAGAAAAAAAATACGATATTTTATATATAAGAAGTGATTATGGCATGGAATTTGAAAATCAAAAATTTAAAAGTTTTTGTTCTAAGAATGGAATAAACCATAAGTTTTCAGCACCAAAGACATCCAACAAAATGGGATGGTAGAAAGAAAGAATAGAACATTAATTAAAATGGCATGGACCATGCTTTATGAAAGCAACCTCCCAAAATTTTTTTAGGCAGAAGCTATTAATACCGCATGTTACATGCTAAATAAAGCATTAATTAGACCTATTTTGAAGAAAACTCTATATGAGCTTTACAAAGAAAAGAAACCTAATGCTTCATATTTCAAAGCTTTTGGATGTAGATGCTTTATTTTGATAAATGGTATAGATAAATTAGATAAATTTAATGTAAAATTAGCTAAAGGTATTTTTCTAGGCTATTCAACTAATAGTAGAGCATACATAGTATTTAATAAAAGAACATTAGTTGTAGAGGAATCCGTGCATGTTATTTTTAATGTAACTAACACTCTTAAAGCAAGAGAAGAAGAAATTGATATGGATATAGATAATTTAGAAAAAAAATGAAGAATATGACACTTGAATATACACTTTCACAACAATAAGAAGATGAAAAGCAAGATATTGAAAAAAGAAAGCAACAACCTCAAGAAGAGCAAGGTACATCTAATTTATCAAAGAAATGAAGGTATGATCACAATCATCCCAAAGAATTAATTATTGGTGATCCATCTCATGGAGTTAAAACTAGATCATCTCTTAGGAAGGCTGTGAATTATATTGCATTTATATTTCACTTAGAACCTGAGAATATAATTGAAGTTGAGAAGGACTCAAATTGGATATTAACAATGCAAGAAGAGCTAAACCAATTTGAAAGAAATAAAGTTTAGAAACTAGTTGAAAGACTTAAAAACTTTCTTGTAATTGGAACTAAATGGATCTTTAGAAATAAACTTGATGAAAATGATAATGTAGTTAGAAACAAGACTAGATTGGTTGCATAAGGATATAATCAGGAAGAAGGAATTAACTTTGATGAATCCTTTGCACCTGTTGCTAGACTTGAAGCTATTAGATTGCTCTTGTCATTTGCATGCTTTATGAATTTTAAACTTTTTTAAATGGATGTAAAAAGTGCATTTTTGAATGGACTAATTGAGGAGAAAGTTTATGCAGAACAACCTTTGAGTTTTGAAAATCAAGAATTGCCAAATCATGTGTATAGATTTAAAAAGACACTCTATGGATTAAAACAAGCCCCTAGGGCTTGGTATAATAGGTTGAACAAGTTTCTATTAAATAATGACTTTAGAAGAGAAAATGTAGACAAAATATTATTTATTAAAAGAAAATCAAATAATTTACTAATTGTACAATTATATGTTGATGACGTTGTGTTTGGAGCTACTAATAAAGATTTGTGTAAAGAATTTGCTAGTCTCATGTAGGAAGAGTTCGAGATGAGCATGATGGGGGAACTAAATTTTTTTTTTTTGGACTCTAAATCAAGCAATCATATGAGGGGATCTTCATCAATTAAAGCAAATACATAAAGAAAATGCTAAAAAAATTTAGGATGGAGAATATTAGAGGGAGTGGCACCCCTATGAGCACAAGTTATAAGCTTGACCTAGATCCAAAAGAAAAAGCAGTAGATCCTAAATTATACAGAGGTATGATTGGATCTTTACTTTATTTAACTACAAGTAGACCTGATATAATGTTTAGTGTATGTATGTGTGCATGTTATCAATTAAATCCTAAAAAATCACATGTAGCTGTAGTCAAAAAGAATCTTTAAATATTTAATAAATACTCAAGATATAGGCTTGTGGTACTCAAAATAATCTTCACTAGACTTAATTGGATATAGTGATTTAGATTTCACTGGGTGTTGCTTAGATAAAAAAAATACAAGTGGAACATGTCAGTTTCTAGGGTTAAATTTGATCTCATGGTTTAGTAAGAAACAAAACTTAATAGCTTTATCTACAGTAGAAGCTGAATATATTACTGTTGGGAGTTATTGTACTCAACTATTGTGGATCAAACAACAACTAGAGAACTATGGTATCACTTGTAACAATATTCCTATTCAATATGATAATACTAGTACTATAAATTTAACAAAGAATCCAATATTACACTCAAGAATAAAACATATAGAGATTAGACATCATTTTATTAGAGACTATGTACAAAATAATGACATAACTCTTGAGTTTGTGCCAACTGAAAATCAAATTATAGATATTTTTACTAAACCTTTGAATGAAGAAAGGTTTTATGCCATAAGAAAGCAATTAGGATTATTTGTTCCATATTGTTAAAATTATTGAATATGTTTGTATGTTGAAATGCTTGCTATGATGTGATGAATTTCTCATAAATCATCCTTACATTAATTCCATTGAAAAAGGCATGAGTCATTGCAAGACCTCTTGGACTAAAACTCTAGCCATTAAGTTCTGTGCTAAATTGAGCAAACTAAGATAAAAAGTCTTAGTCGACTAAGAACTTAGTCAACCAAGAACTTAATCTTAGTCGACTAAGTATCAGGAATCCTATTTATAAAATTGAATACCCATGGGACTTTGTTTGTTTTTCATTCGCCCTTTCTTAGCCGTCCCACCTTAGAACCCTAGGGCATCCATTTTCTCTCCAAAAATCTCCAAATCAAAGCCCTAAAAATCTTGAGGAAGAGGACTTGGATCCATGGTGCCGAGGAAGAAGAAACTTTGTAGTTATCCTAAGATCACTCCTCTTCAACTATGGTCATGCAAGTAGAGGATGAAGCATCATTTGGATGCCACTGAGCAGCCTCAATCCAGTTCGATTTTTGTTCCTCCAGTTGGGACTCCACCTTCCTCACTTCCTCCTTCAGCCACTCAAACTACTGGTACCTCGCCATTTTCTCCACCCCAACGCTTTACTCCATTTACTACTTCCGTACATCCCCAATCTCAGGTCATGCCATCCCCCTCAAAAGTAATACCATTTTCTTCTAGGGCAGTGACCACTGAAAGAAAGATTGATTTTGGTTTTCTGGAGAAACAAGGGTTTGAGATTGGTGAGTGCATCAAATTCCAAGGGTGGGAATACTTATGTTCGCTAAAATTTCCCACTTACCCAAATCTTTTAAGAGAGTTTTGTGGAAATACAAGGATAGGTTCTAAATATCTAGAAACTGAAGTTAAAGGGGTCAAGATATATTTGACAGTGGAAAATCTTGGGCAGTTACTAAAGACTCCGGTGGAAGGAGTTGAGAGGTTTGATGATAGGCAAGCAAGACTTCATTTGCTATTTAACAGGGATGATGCTTTAGATTTTGAAGAGATTTTAGCAAAATATTTGAGTATCGAGCATCGCCTTTTACATCACATGGTCTATAAGATCTTTGTTTCTCGGATTGGATGATTTGATTATGTGACAAGGAATGATGTGAAGATTTTTTATCATTTATCAAAGAAAGAAAAATTTAATTTTCGTGCATTGATGATGAAGACCATGCAAGAGGCAAGAATGAGAGCAAAACTGACCCTACCTTATGAAAAATTTCTTACTATCATATTTAGGAAGTTCGGTGTAGACATGGAGGGTGAATCATTCAAGGAGATGAAGCACTTTGACACGTATGATGAAAACTCCTTAAAGAGGATGGGTTTCAAAATGATGAATAGGCAGTGAACCAAAGTTGATGATGAAGAGGAGCCCATGCCAGTATCAAAGCTCATGCCAAGATCTGCAGGTCCATCTATTCGGCCTGCATTCTATCCATCTTGAGGAAGATCATGTTACATATATTGTGCACCGAGTGGTTGATAAGGTGTCTGATCGACTTTCTACTTTGGTAGAACATGCTGTGGAACGTGCCCATACCAGGCATCATCCTTAGGCGGCTATGGATCCATCCTCTTAGACTCATCCTGTTCCTATCTGAGATTAGGCCATCCTATATTTGCATACCCTTGAGCTTAAAATCTATTTTGTATTTGATGTGATATTTGTAATGGTTTAAGCTTTTTTTGATGTTTTTATGTATGCCTACTTGGCCTTATATTTATGTTTAAACTTTTACTTATATATGAATGAAACTCCTTATTTTCCTTCATCTGCACATGTGATGCCTTGTATCATTTGTATAGTGTACTACTCTTGATTGACAATAGCAATCTTTTTGATAATGACAAAAAGGGGGAGAAGGATAATATAAGTATAATATGAAAATTTAATATAAATTAACTAATTTGAAGCATTCAATTGATTCAAATATGAGAAGATGTACTTTAAAACCACAAGAATCGATTGGCACACATTAAGGAAGAATAAATACAAAAAATTAGAACTTAATTTGAATATAGTGATTATATTCAGGGGGAGCATATGAAATTTAATATGACATAAATGAATATATTGCATATAAATTGATTGTGTTAAAGTTATATTGAAATTTGAAAGAAAGGTATACTTAAAGAGTTTTATTATCATAAAAAAGAAGAAGATTGTTGACCCTTAGACTAATTTTGATGATAACAAAAGCATTTGAGTATAATTTGTTAAGTTACTAATATTATTTTTGAGGATGTGTAGTTTAAATTTCAAGTATTTATAATGCTCTAAGTAACTTTCATCAATCAAATGGAGTATCATCAATTAAGAGGCTCTTGAAGAAAATCAAGTCTTGATACACTAGAAAGAATGATTAATGAGAGATAAATCAAGTTTAAAAAGCAAGTCTACCAATAAAAAAAATTGAAAAAGAAAGACTATCAAAACCTTAATGGCATGCTTGGCATACATCTTAGTCGACTAAGTTATGAAAGTTAGTCGACTAAGTATCAGAAGATGGCAAAATACAGAAAGTATAGAAAATGAGAATTTAGGATTTGGAAGACTTAGTCGACTAAGTTCTGAGAGTTAGTCGACTATGTATCAGAGAACAGCAAAAGCAGATAGCATAGAAAAATGAAAGTCTGGACTCAAGGGACTTAGTCGACTAAGTTTGAGAAGTTAGTCGACTATATCTCAGAAAACTACAGAAGATAGAAAGTGCAGAAAAGGCTGAAGTTGAGGATCTAGGGGACTTAGATGATTAAGTCAAGAAGGTTAGTTGACTAAGTTAGTATAACGGCTAGCTTTTTTCAGAACTGCATTTTTTTAGCCTCAATTTTTTTCCAACGGCTAGATTTTTGTGCCCAACTGCTAGGACATTGAATGGAGCCTCCTCAGATATTTTTGAATGGTGGAAAAGTCTTGAAATATATAAGGAACATTTAAGAACTTCAAGAAGAACTTTTGGAATATACATTCAAGAGCCTTCAAGCCTACATAAAGTTCATTTATTAAGAGCCATTAAGTGAAGTGAAGGAATATTTTTTTGAGGTCAACTTATCCTTCCAATCATCCTCAAAGTGAGAGAAGTCAAAAAAAATCATTGAAGAGCTTCACTAACTTCTCTCAAGCATTCAAGAAGAAGAGCAAGAGCAATCAAGCCTTCCATTCACAAACTCCTTCTTTGAGCTTCATTGAGTTTTTCTTTCTAAACTTTTTTAATCGTTATATCTTATTTGTTTACAAGTTTCTTGGGATGAGAAACTTAGGATTGATCCAAGCCTAGAATTGGACATTGTAAAGATTTGATTGGTAAGCCTAGGTCAAAACTAATCAAGGTTGATTGTTATCCCAAGAAAATAATCATTATAAAGGTTATAGTTGGTGAGCCTAGGTCAAAACCAACTGGATTAGATTGTAAGCCCAAGAAAAATAATCGAACTATAATCAATTAAATGATTATAGTTGAATTTTCAAGTGGTTTTTACTTAAGGAGTGGACGTAGGTGCCGAGTTTGGTGCCAAACCACTATAAAAGCTTAGTGTTTATGTTGGTCATTGTGTTATTTATATTGCTTTCATTCTATACTTGTTTATCATATTTTTTCACCAAGCATACAACTTCAAAATTCAGCATAATATGGGCTTAAATTTTTAAATACCCAATTCACCCCTCCTCTTGGGAAGCCATCCTTGGGCAATATTAGCACGGGAAAATAATCATTATATGGTTGTGGTTGGTGAGCCAAGGTTAAAACCAACTGAATTATTAGTGAGCTCGAAAAACTAACGATGTAAGATTTTGGTTGGTGCTTCTATTGAAAATCAATTGGATTTATTTGTGAGCTTGGAAAAATAAACACACTATAATCAAGGAAGGATTATAGTAAAATTTTCAAGGAAAGCTTGGAGAGTGGACGTAGGAGCGGGTTGCTCCAAATCACTATAAATTTTGTATGTTTGTTATGCCTTTTTGTTTTGTTTATTTTCTTTACTTACTTTGCACTAGCTTAATTCTTACATAGTTTCATTTATACTTTGATTTTGCTACTGCATATATTGATCATATTACAATCACTCAAATAAGTTTAAATTAAAATATATTATTGGTTAGATTTCATATTTGGCTAAAATTTTATAAGTATCCAATTCACATCCCCTCTTGGATAGTCATCTTTGGGCAATAGTACTCCTTTGATTTCATGTGTTATCGGAGGCATTACCTTTAACCGAGCCCTATTAGATTTAGGAGCTAGTGTGAACCTACTTCTAACCTTGGTTTATCAAAAGTTTGGGATAGGAGAACTAAAATCCATGTTAGTTATTTTGCAACACGCTGATAGGTCTGTAAAGACACCACGTGGTTTGATTGAGGATATCCTAGTTAGAGTAAATAAATATTATTTTTTAGTAGACTTCCTCGTACTTGATATGGAACTATCCCAAGAGTTGAATCAGAATCCCATAATTCTATGTCATCCATTCCTAGCCACTGCCAATGCCAACATTAGTTGTAAAACAGGAGCCACGAATATTTCTTTTGGAGATCAAAAGGTGAGAATTAACATTTTTAATACCTTAAAGTATGCTCAAGAGGAGGAAAGCTATTCTATAATTGATCTAATAGATGAGATAGTTGAGTCCGATTCCTCCTTAGATTTGATGAAAAATGATTTTTTGGATGAGCCCATTGAAGAAACCCAAGTTTAGAAGGTGAACACCCTACTTGATTCACCTCACCCATAGTGTCTAGCTAAAGATAGTAAACTTAATACTTATTAGGAGGCAACCTAATATGTAATTTTCTTATAGTTAATAATAATAATAATAAAAATAAATAAATAATTTTGCAACCTTTATATTGATAATGAGCTCCTCTTCTCAGGTTATTTCTATCCCTATATATTTCTTTTTGTTCTTATGGTTTGAATTTATTTCTTTAACTTGTTTATACCATTAGGGACAATGGCATTTAAGTTGGGAGGTATGAAAAATCTTTTAAAATTTTAAAATATTTTTATAATTTTTGAAAATATTTTCAAAAACCTTTTGGAAAATCCTTTGAACTTTAAAAGAAAATTTTTCTCTTGAATAAACTATGTATAAAAAAAAAAAATCTTGAGCAAAGTAGATTAGAAAAGTAATAAAGTTAGAATGTATTTGCTAATGACTATAGCGAGTTAAGGAGTAGACTAGTTAGTCAGATTTTTTGGCGGCCTACTTCAGTCACCTAAAGGCTACAACACTTCTAATTGTACGTGCACACTGACAAGGCAAAGTAGGTGTTGAGTCTACGGCCAACTGAGAATTCAATTATCACTTAAAATTGATGATTAATATGCATTTCAATTAAAAAAACTTGAATTTGAGGAAAGAGCTATCTACCTGAAATAAAAGTATAAAATATAGAGTATATATAGAATGCCCTAAGCTTAGTAACTGAGTCTCTACACCTAAGTCAAGTATGGAGGTTCATGTCAAATAGTGAAAGGAAGGCTAGGATGCTTAGTACTTCTTTTTTTTTAAAAAAAGAAGGGCAATGTGAAAGCTACCTTAGTTCATGAACTTAATTTGGGAGTGTATAGAAAATTAACCAAAATAGATGATGAGAAAAGAAGCATTTGTCTTTTAAGCTAGCACCCAAATGCTAAGTTAATCATCACAAACATAAGTACTATAGATCTTTAGATATATTTTAAGAAAGTTTTGAATTGTACTAACTATGAAATTTAATTCTAAAATTCCATACTTAGTTAGTGATACTTGCTAAACTTTTTGACTTTCGATCCTAGATCTACTTTTTGTAAAAGAGGATTTTAGCGAAACATGGTGATAAATCAATACTTATATTGTATTGCTAAGGGACTAGCAATGAGTAAGTTGGGGGGCATGATAAGTCATATATCTGTACATTTATTTTAAGTATTTTAGTTAGCTAATTATGCTAACATCTTCTAAAAATCCTAAGTTCATAACTAAATTAGATTTTCTTGCAAATTTAAATGATTTTGAAAAATATGAAATTAGAGCGTATTTATGAAAAGTGGATATCGAACTAACTGATCAATCTAAGCACCAAAATAATTTCACCCTATTAGAAGTTTAATAATAATATTTCTTCCTTATTTGGTATGTGTACTCAAATCACCGAAGATGTTTGAAACCTTGGTACCCTGAAACTTAGAAGATTGATAATTAAGTCACTAGAGGCAGTAAATATTGTAATAATTGATATTATTTTATCAAAATTTGATGCTCTCTGATCTATTTTATAGGTAATAAGGAGTTTGGGCTCATACAATTCAACTTGAATTCAATATGGCTCGGACATAAGTGAGCCAAGCAACCAGCTCAAGGACTAATCAAATTCAAGTGTTAACATGACTTACTCATGAAGGGATTTGATACAAGCTCTCAAGATCTAAGGGTCCAGAAGAAATGCTCCACTCAGTGGCTAGGATTGAAGACTCTATCTCATCACAAAACCCTAGAGATATCAAGATCCAAGGGATGAGATGAAGGAAAACTACCATAGGATCAGCCAGATCGGATTAGATCGTGTAGCAAAATTTTAAAACTTTTAGAGCATGATTTGATCAAATCTGATTAGATTGGTCTGAAATAAAAATACAAAAATGATATCACATATCACTTGATTTTGGATGAACAATTTACTTGCAGCGATGATCTTGATGCTATCTGAGGTTCTGACGTTAGCCGCGCACATGCCTGATCTCTACCAGCATCCACTTAAGTTGATCTGAAGGTCTTCTCTTTCTAGATCTGATCTCAAAAAATTAGATCTAAAACTTCATAGGTGCACCTTTGATCTGATCTCTGGTAGTAACTAGATCATCTCATGATCAGGAACTCCTGACGTGGTCTTCGTAGCAGCAGCGTACGCCAACACTTGGATAGCTAATCTGCCAAATCCTTAAGCATGGAGAAGAGGGAGAGGAGGACAAAGAGGAGGCATGGAGGAGGAGAGGGAGACAAAACCTGGGCATGGTGCAATTGGATGGCCAAACCCTTTGGCCAAGGGGTCTATTTATAGACTAAACCAAACCCTTGAGTCCTAGGGCTTGTGGGTTTTGAACGGGTCAAAACCAACAAGCAAAAGGACTCTTCCTTGAGTTCCATGCCCCTTCTCTAAATTTTTCTCTCATTTTGTAGCATAAAATGAGAGGAATATTTGCGCCACAAAATCAGATAAGAGAGGAGGGCTGGTGTAGATAATATTTCTCCTAAGTTTGAATTGTTTCAAACTACTAGACCCATTCAAACTTCTTTTGAATGGATAACTTTCCATGCTTATCCACTAAGGGCACATGCCAGGAGGGGCATGCACCCTCTCCCTCATGCAAAAATCATTTGGGGTACATGCCCTAAGATAAACTCCAGGGGGAAGGCGTTTCCTCCCTTCATTCCTGCAAAGATCGGGTCAAACGACCTTTATCCTGATGTCCCTTGTATGAGACCAGGACAAGCCCTGATCTGATCAGGACAAGCTCCGATCTGAGTAGGACAAGGTCCAGGCTGATCAAGACAAACCCATATAGGATTCCTGATGTTGGGATCCATGCAAGGTTTCATACTTGTATTTCCAAACTTTTTTTGAAATCTAACGCAACGGAAGATGTAGATTGAACTATTTAATCTACTAATGCTTATGATCTAAACACCAAACCCTATATTTAGGACCTACCACATATCATGATGCAAACATAAATCTAAAAATTAAATCAAAATGGTTTTTATTGATCAAATCATTACCTAGATCTAGAACTATTTTAGAAATCCTAGATCGTATCTAGGTCAAGAAGAGATCGAATCTCTTACCTTTGCATGGGTTGAGAACACTGCGACTGAATCCCAATGTTGTCCTTTATTGCTTGGAGCTGCACAGTGCGTCCAACCTCTATAGGTAATCCATACAAGGCTATAACATAGATCGAAGGTTTGTCGAATGAGGATCTGCTCAAAGTACTAGCTTCTCGCAGATCCCTCCTGATGGTCAATCTGAAAAATATTCTTTAGATCTTTTAGGTACTCCAAGAGATGAAGTATACTGGAAGGATTAAAGGAGAAGTCCAAGCCTTGGATCTTCCAAAAACCAAAAAATAAAAGGCTAAGAAAAATCCTAAGAGAAGATGCAACTTCTCTTTCAGGACATCAACCATTGATGTCCTAAACACATCTCCATGTCAGGACAAGAGGAGACCTTCTCCTCTAAAAGATTTTCATACTTTCAGATTTCTTCCTCTCTGATTTTTCTCATAGAAAAGTCACACAAAAATTGAGAAAAAAAGGTTCTCAAAAGAACCCTAAGAGAAGACAATCTTCTCTTCTCTTTTTTCTTATTAGGACATGATCAAATCATGTTCAAAAGAGACCCTAAGACCCCAACAACTTAGAGCATCCATCCTCCATGCTCTCTCCCTCTCTCTCTTAGATTTTTCTTATAGAAAAATCATAAAAATAAGAAAAAAAATTTTGAAAGAAAATCACAAGAGAAGATAATCTTCTCTTACCTTTGTTTCTTTAAGACATCAACATTTGATGTCTTAATAAAGCCTTTCCTCCAAGAAACATGGCACCTCAATCTCCCATGCCTCCAATCCTCTCTCTTTTGATTTTTCTCATGGAATCATCTAGGATAATTGATGCCCTCCTCCTATCTAATAGGAGACGCCCCATAACTACCAAAGATTAGGTCAAAAGACCAAGTCAAAGATGGACTTATCCAATAAACTAATTAGACTTAATCCAATTAAGTCCAAACTAATTCTAATTGAATCTAATTCAATTAGACTTGATCTCAGTCTGATAGCTTAATCAGATTGAGCCAATTAGCAATCCAGTCGCTAATTGATCCTCTTGCAATACTTGCACTTGATCGATCATCAATCGCATTGATGATTTGATCACTGAACGATTCTCAATCATTGATCAACCATCCGATCAGGTAACAATCTCTTGTGTGTGTGACCCCATAGGTTTAAACGTAAGTCAATAGCATAGAAATTAATTTCTATACCAATTAAAATAATTATCTAAATATAGTATCCGATGTCCAGATAGGTTGAATGCATGCAAAGTAACATTCTTAGAACCCTAGCCCATGGTTACCATATAATTCATTCCTTTGACCATTAATGCTGAAGATGATATTGAGTTAGCTATCAACACTTATATAAGTCATCCATATTATATTTCAATATTTTGAAAATTTCGTAACTCCTCTTGAGGATTATCCAAGCCTAGATTTTGCTAAATTAAAATACAGCGAGACATTCTCTTCCTAAAGTTATTCAGGATTGGTCAATCCCATCTTGATTTACACTCCGACTTTACAAGTACTTAACTATACCTAAAAATCTTTCATTATTGTATTAGAAATATAGATAGGTTGGTACCAAAGTATAGTGAGTGCTTGCAAGTCACCGTGGTGATCTTAGGTCAGAGGGACGCTTACATCCATTGGCCTTAGCTAGCTACTCTTGACAGTAGAGTGCTACATTGGTCATATTTAGTACAGATGTACTCTTACATCCCACCTGGATGCTATACTAGTGTCTCCATACTACTTGGTTATGAGGGCAACTAACGCATATGGCATACAACAACCTACACTCGATAAGCTATCATTCTTATTAATAACTTATTATTTGATCATGAACAATTTAAAAATCATCCAATAAATCCTCTTTTATTGATTAATTATGGTTCTAAGGATTTCATCATAAGATAGAAGTTCATTTAAGGAAGATAGAACTTTTATGATGAATAAGCCAACTAACTATTATTATCTGATAATTCATATGCTAATTTCAATTATCTACAACTTAGACAATTGGCTCTAGGACACATTTTCTAACGACTTTCACTTGGACTAAAGCCAATCAGAACAATATCAAATATCTTATCTTTCAATTGAGCTCGTAGAACTTCTTATTTTTGAGGCTTAAGCAAATGGGTTAGTTAAGTTCTCATTTTTCGTCGATCTTCTAAAGATCAACATCACCCAAATCTAAAATCTAAGATGATAGCAATGCAAAATATGCTGATCCTTCGATTCTTTAGCCTGAGCTATGGCTTCAATGCTATGATAGGACTGGACCATTGTTGGAGGGTGCCACTCCCAACCTGCTAATGAACTTTAGCAACTGCACAGCCTACATGGCAGCATCGAATGCTACGATGTACTCTACATCACTAATAGAATAGGCTATAATTTTCTGCTTTAAACTTTTTCAATAGATTGCTCCTCCAATTAGAATAAATTTATGACCCGACACTCTCTTGCCATCATCTTTATTTGACTAAAAATTAGAATTAAATCATCCACAAGTTTTAAGTCAATATCTTCATATTTGAGTTACTAGATCTTAGTATTTTTCAAATATTTAAGGATTGTCTATATAATCTTCTAGTGGTTCTCATCCAGATCTGACTGATATCTGCTCATAACCTCTAGTGAGTATACCATGTCTAATCTCATACATGAAAAAATAAGATGATAGCTAAATCTTTTTTTCTTGTAATGCTAGAATTTTATTTCTGATTAGGAGAATGTCATTCACAGACAACACAAGAAATAATGCTACAAAACTTTTTGGCCACTTACAAATGCAGGATTCCTCTTTATTTATAACAAAGATGTACATTCAAAGCGTATGTTCTTACTCTGAGATGATAGCCAAATGGGCTTTATAGGTCTCTACCTTCCCATTTGAATTATTCTGATCCTTTGAAAATCCATTCGCATCCAATGGATTTTATCCCTTCAGGTGAATCAACTAGTGTCCATACATTATTGATTTTGATGGACTCCAATTTAGATTTAATGGATCTAAGGCACTTCTTAATGTCAAACCTCTACATTGCATCCATATAGATGATCGGATCCTTGTTGTTCTCATTAAGCTCAATAGGATTGCTGTCCTAAACCTTGATACCAAAGTATCTATCTAGCTAACACAGTACTCTATCGACTCTCCTTAAAGGTGCTAATTTAGGGGAATCTAGGTTTGATCTAATAAAATTCTATTCTGTAGGTTTACTAGATTGTGTTAGCTCTTTCTACTGGTCAAACTTTCTCAAGTTCAATTTTTCAGACATCAGTTTCTTTCCTAAGAAACTTCTTTTCCAAAAAGAATGCCTTAATACTGATGAACATCTTATGTTCTTCAGCATGGTAGAACTAATAATCCTTAAATACTTATTGGATCAGGATCCAAGTTTATCTATGTGCAAACCTTTGACATAGGCTGATCAATCCCAAACCCGAAGGTGAGAGAGTTTAGGCCTGTGTTCAAACCATATCTCATATGGAGTCTTTGCAACAGATTTACTTAAGATATTTTTAGAGTAAAATGAGTAGTCTCAAGATCTTAATCTTGAAATAGGCAGACTAGAAAATCTCATTATGGATCAAACCATGTCTAACAAAGTTCGATTTCTTCTTTTTGATACACTATATTTCAGAAGAAGTCCATGGTGAGAGAATCCTATTCTCTCTTAGATATGTCAAAAACTCACTGGATAAGTATTCATCTCCTCGATCTGATCGAAGAGTTCTAATATCTTTTTTAGTTTATTTTTCTATTTCATTATTGAATCATTTGAATATTTTAAATAATTCAGACTAGACGCACCCATACCTAGATAGGTCATCTATAAATATAATGAAATATTGATATCCTTCTCTAGCACTTAAGTTCATAGATCCACATACATCACTATATATGAGAGTTAGAACTTTATCGGCTCTGTCACCTTTTTTAGTAAAAGATGACTTCATCATCTTTTCAAGAAGATAAAACTCATAGGTTATCAATGATTCACAATCATTGATGTCGAGATTTTGTTCTTAAGCTAACTTGATTATCCTACTCTTGTTAACATGACTAAGCCTACTATGCCAAAAGGAGGTATCCTTGACATTATCTAACTTGTGTATTTACTAGATGTGTACATTACACTTAACGAGCTATGACAAAATGTATATATCATTTCTTTATTGCCCATGTATTATTGTAACATCATTTATAATGATATCACAATAATCTCCTTTTATAGATAAATGATGATCATCTTTGGCCAAAAGGCCATCAAAAATCACATTCATTATAAACGATGGACAATATTGACAGTCAATTTAAATGATAATATTTGTATTGAAAATTAGTTTGATAATTTTCTAAAGCTAGGATTGGAATAGGATTTCCATCCTAGACATTCGAGAATCTCTTACCATTTTTAAACTTTCTACTTACCTGAAGTTCTTGCAACAAATTGTATAAGACCACCAGTATCTAATACCTAGGTAGTAGAATTACACATAGAGAAATTACAAAGTGTTATCATATAACATCCTTGATGAGCAACTTCTTGCTCCTTTCTCTTGATCAGCCTGTTGAGGTCAAGGAAAGCAAGATAATTCTTCTTCTTATGATCCTACTTCTAACATTAGAAGTACTCTGCCTAATTTTGGTTAGTCTTAGATCTTTTATTTTGACTGGGCAAACAAGTCCCAGCACGAATCCTTTCATGCTGCTGAACTAAATTCAACTTTCGATACTTATTATCAAAGTTGGGTCCTATAAGTCATCATTGTCCGATAGTGATAGGAGCAATTAGGGTTTAGCCTTAATCTGAAGAAAAGAAAATAATGACCTAAAGTATATGAATTGTTTTAAGTCTAAAGACTTAGACTTTAGTCTAAAGGTTCTTTCACTATTTTGTATGAATTGGTAGTCTCTACCTCCAATTCAAAAAATTATTTTAATTTTCTAGTAGGTACGAAAATCCATATAGATTGCACACAAGCCCAACTTTAGTCGGTCAATCCATGTGCATCTATGGATAGGTTCTTTAATCAATTATTTCTCTAAATAACTTCTAGTAATTTAATTTTACCTTAGAAACCTAATCAATAGGCTTTGGCCTCCACTGAAAGAATCTGATTAGGTCTAACCATTAACATGATCATACTTGGTGCATCTAACCAATGAATGATTAAGCCCAACTTTGGTTGGTCAACCTAACTACCATTAGAGAGACACTTTCAAGTTATATTATAAATGATAATTCCATTAGTCAATAAGCACTAAGCTTTTGGGCCTCCAATGATTATTGAGTTTGTTGGTGTAGAATCTGATCGACACCGGATCGAGTTGGAGCTGAGGAAGAGGTAACCATCGGTGATCTGCAAAATAAAGTTCTATCCGAAGTTGGTGGTGGTGGCTTTGGTAGGATCCTTCGATGATCAAATCAAATCTTCTAACCAATAGGAATGGAGTGCTCAGGAAAGAGTTCGACAGAGTTTCGAGAAGACAGAATTTTGAGAAGGAGAAGAGAGGTTAGAGAAAATGTATCTGGAGGATCTCTTTTATAGACGAAGCCTGTATAGCCATAATCGTCTAGTAGTGGGCTGCTCGGGGTCGTGTAAAATTTATTACGGAGAGAGGTGTCATCCGTTCATTGAGATTTAATAGTCGAAGTTTGGAGGAAGCAGGCGTTGGTTGAAGAGCTTTGACATATATCAATTTCAGAGGAGTTCGGACTCCTAAAGGGAATACGGCTAGAGAAGATCATTAAGAAGGAATACTACTTGAAATCTGAAAGTAATCCACTGAAGGAATTCGGATGGAGTTTGATTGATGGAGAAGTCTAGAAGGAGTCCGACTAGTGGAGAAGTTCGACTGAAGGAGAAGTTCGGAAGGAGTTCAGCTCCTGGCAAAATCTGACTGAAGAAAAAGTTCAAAAGGAGATCAGCTCCTGGATGAATCTGTCTAAAGAAAAAGTTCGAAAGGAGTTTGAGAGTTCGGCTCCCATAGGAATCCGACTAAAGGAGAGGTCCAGAAGGAGTTCGGCTCCTATAGAAATCCAATTGAAGGAGAAGTTCGAAAGGAGTTTGGCTCTTGGAGGAATCTGACTGAAGGAGAAGTCTTAGAGGAATCCAACTACTGAAGAAATCTGACTGAAGAAGAAGTTCGGAAGAAGATTGGCTCCTAGAGGAATCCTACTGAAGTAGAAGTCTAGAAGGAGTTTAGCTACTGTAGGAGTTTGAAAGGGGTTCGACTGCTGGAGGAATCCGATTGAAGAAGTCTGAAAGAAGTTTGGCTCCTGGAGGAGTTCGGCCACTGGTGGAGTCTGGGAGGGGTTCAGTTTCTGGAGGAATTTGGTTGCTGAATGAGTCTGGAGGGGTTCGATCTCTAGAGAAAGAATTTTCGATCAAAGCTCTTCTGTGATTACTAATTACATTAGGCTAAGCATCAGACTGGACTTCGATGGAAGCGGAATTTATCCCCAACAATAATTTTTCCACTCTCGAGTTCGAAATTCAAAGAAAGGGAGTACAAAAAAGATGACTGCTGAAATCCTTTTCCAAGCTCTACACCCATTCAGGTTGATGCTCGGGGGAGATCTTACTTTATACCGAGGTTGAAGGAGATCTTATCTCCTATTGAGGTCGAAGCTCTTGGAAGCTCAGGGGAGATCTTACGTCCAGTCGAGATTGAAGGAGATCTTATCTCCTATTGACGTTGACGTTGAAGCTCGGGAGATATCTTATCTCCAGTCGAGGTTGAAGGAGATCTTATCTCCTATTGATGTTGATGTTAAATCCTAGGGAAGATCTTATCTCTAGCCGAAGTTGAAGGAGATCTTATCTCCTGTTGAAGGATTGGAGCTCGGAGGAGATCTTATCTCTAGTCGAGATTGAAGGAGATCTTATCTCTTATTAACGTTGAAGTTGAAGCTATAAATTTTGCTCCCACCGAAGTCCAGTCTGATGCTTAGCCTAATGTAACTGATAATCATGGAAGTGCTTCGATCGAGAATTCTTCCCCCAGCAGCCGAACCCCTTCAGACTCCTTCAGCAGCCAAATTCCTCCAGGAGCTGAACCCCTCCCGAACTGCACTAGCGGCCGAACTCCTCCAAGAGCCGAACTCCTTCTGGACTTTTTCTTCAATCAAATTCCTCTAGCGGTCGAACCTCTTTCGGACTCTTGCAGCGGTCGAACTCCTTTCGGACTTCTCCTTCAGTCGGATTCCTTCAGGAACCGAACTCCTTCCAGACTTCTCCTTCAGTCGGATTTCTTCAAGAATTGAACTCCTTCATTTAGATTTCTTTAGCAGTCAGATTCCTCTAGAACTTCTCCTTCAGTTGGATTCCTCCAAGAGCCGAACTCCTTCCGGATCTATTCTTTAGTCAGATTCCTCCAGGAGCCAAACTCCCGAACTCCTTCTGGACTTCTCCTTCAATCGAATTTCTTCAGGAGTCAAATTTTTTTCGAACTTTTCCTTTAGTTAGATTCCTCTAGAAGCCAAACTCCTTCTAGACTTCTCCTTCAGTCTAACTTCTTCACCAATTGGACTCCTTCTGGACTTCTCCATCAATCGAACTCCATCCGAATTTCTTTAGTAGATTACTTTTAAATTTCAAGTAGTATTCCTTTCGGATGATTCTTTCTAGCTGTATTCCCTTTAGAAGTACAAACTCCTCTGGAATTGACATATGTCAATGCTCTTCAACCAATGCCTACTTCCTCCAAACTTCGACTATTAAATCTCAACGAACGGATGACACCTCTCTCCATAATAAATTCCATATGACCCCTTGCGGTCTACTATCGGACGGTTATGGTAATAAATTCCACGTGGCCCCGAGCGGTCCACTATTGGACGGTTACGGCTATACAAGCTTCATTTATAAAAGAGAACCTCAAGATACATTTTCTTTAAGCTCTCTTCTTCTTTTCGAAACTTTGTCGAACTCTTTTTTGAGCACTCTATTCTTGTTGGTTAGAAGAGCTGACTTGATCATCAAAGGGTCCTACTGGAGCCACCACCACCGACTTTGAATGAAACTTTATTTTATAGATCATCGATGGTGACCTCTTCCTCAGCTCCAGCTTAATCCGATGTCAGAATATCTCCTGTTGAGATTGACGTTGAAGCTCAGAGAAGATCTTACCTCCAGTCGAGGTTGAAGAAGATCTTATCTCCTGTTGATGTTGATGTTGAAGCTCGAGGGAGATCTTATCTCCAGCTGAGGTTGAAGAAGATCTGATCTCCTGTTGAGGTTGATGTTGAAGCTCGAAAGAGATCTTATCTTCATCCGAGGGTGAGGAAGATCTTATCTCCTATTGAGGTTGACGTTGAAGCTTGGGGGAGATCTTATCTCCAGCTGAGGTTGAAGGAGATCTTATCTCTTATTGATGTTGATGTTGAATCCCAGAAAAGATCTTATCTCTAGTTGAGGTTGAAGGAGATCTTATCTCCTATTGAAGGATTGGAACTCGAAGGAGATTTTATCTCCAGTTGAGGTTGAAGGAGATCTTATCTCCTGTTGACATTGAAGTTGAAGCTCAAAGGAGATCTTATCTCCAGCCGAGGTTGAAGGAGATCTTATCTTCTGTTGAGGTTGACATTGAATCTTGGGAGAGATCTTATCTCCAGCCAAGGTTGAAGGAGATCTTATCTTCTGTTGAGGTTGAAGTTGAAGCTCGGAGGAGATCTTATCTCCAGCCGAGTCGGTGCTTCTCTTCTCACCTCATTTAAATTGAATGAGGCCTTCGACTTTACTCATATTAGGATGAGGTTCTTCTTCTATTCCTAATAGATTGTAGGGGCACATAAGAGCCATTGTCAGGGCCTCTCCCCTCATCTCATCTAAAATGAATGAGGCCTTCGAGTTTACTCACATTAGGATGAGGTTCTCCTCCTATTTCTAACAGACTGTAGGGGCACATAAGGGCCGTTGTCAGGGCCTCTCCCCTCATCTCGTCTAAAATGAATGAGGCCTTCGACTTTGCTCAAATTAGGATGCTGTTCTCCTCCTATTCCTAATGGACTGTAGGGGTGCATAAGGGTCATTGTCTGAGCCTCTCCCCTCATCTCGTCTAAAATGAATGAGGCCTTCGACTTTGCTCACGTTAGGATGAGGTTCTCCTCCTATTCCTAATGGACTATTGGGGCACATAAGGACCGTTGTCAGGACTTTTCCCCTCATCTCATCTAAAATGAATGAGGCCTTTGACTTGCTCATGTAAGGACGAGGTTCTCCTCCTATTCCTAACATGACCACTATTGATTGCTTCTTCCTTGTCATCATATAGTTTTTGCACCAAGAAATCATAATATTGAAATGGAGGAGTTTTATTGAAGGAAAATTACTGGTAGTACATCCTCAGATTTTTTGAATTCTAGGATCGTGGGAGCATTATTCCTTCGAGCTTCTTTAAGTGATAAGTTTTGGGTCGAATGACCTTCTCTATTTCAAACGAGCCTTTCCAATTTAGGACAAGCTTTTTTTGGCTCTGAGGTTGAGAGATGGTGGCTCACCAAAACACTAAGTCCTCCAGAGATAGTATTGATGATGCTGAGAGGCGGCCGATCTCGTTATTGTTCCTCCCTCCTTGGTAGTTCTAGCTATGGTAGTGCCCTCGATCGATCTTCTCTTACTTCAGGCCAGCTTCTGTGGAGTATTGAGGAGAGTGTAGTTGTGAAACCTTCTGGAGGAAGAACTTCATCATGCCCTTCTATTAGAGCTTCTTTGACGATGAGCTTGAGGATGAGTTTGAGCTCACTTGCGCTCGGAGGGAGTTTGTGAGCATGGCTGAACTTCATTCGGTCCTCCATCAGCTACGGATTTATTAGACTCGCCCACCCACCACTCTCCTATGGCTTCTTCATCCTTCAACTTGAAGGGTTCTTTCGCTCGGGCATATCCTTAGCCCGAGCTAGCAAATCGTCAAAGTCTCTAGGGTACTTCTTCTCTAGAAAGTATAGCAAATCATTCTTCTAAAGGCCATCCTTGAGCGTGGTCATTGCAACAGAATGATCCATGTTCTAGACCTCCAATGCAGCAGCATTAAATTGGGTGACATAAGCTTAGATAGATTTTCCCTCTTTCTTCTTTCTACTTGATATTCATCAAAGAATTCAAATTTTGATGGGGACATTGACTGCTAACAAAGTGAGCTATAAACTGATGGCTCATCTGATCAAAGAAGAAGATCGTATTCAGCTTCAATGTCGAGTACCAATTTTTTGCTACTCCCTTTAAGGTAGATGAAAAAGCTCGACATAAGATAGCATCTGGTATGCCATGGAGCAGCATCATGATTCGAAAGGCCTCTAGGTGATTGATCAGATTAGAGATTCCATTGTAGCTTTCAAATAGGGGGAGCTTAAAGATCAATAGAATGGGCTCTTGCATAATTTGGGGAGAGAAAGGACGATCGGTGCAAACATCATCATGGAAAGCCGGGGTGATGTGGCAAAGTTTCTCGATCCACTGATCCATCTTCCGTAGTTTTTGATCGAGGACGTCATCTCGATTATAGATCTTGAAAGATTTTCGACTGTAGATGGGAAAGGTCTTTTCTGAAGAAGAATCATAATCCGAATAAGGATCTTCTGCTCTCTATTTCTCCTTTTCAGGGGTGATGGATATGCTAGCCTAAGTACTCCTCCTTGGGATCGATTTTTGATATCTCGATGGTAGGTTTTCTAGTGGAACCGCCATCGAGGGTTGCCATATGGCTTGCACCATCTCGATGAGGCCCTGAACCCATTGCATCAGTAGGTTAAACTACTCCGAATCTACCATGGCCGTCGGTGAAGGAGGAGGTTAAAGCATCGGTGCTGGAGCTAGAATGGGTGGATCGGGCTTGAATTTGACGATAGAAGTGGTAGATCTTTGGATAGTCGCCTTCTTTGGAGGCATTTCTTAGGATTGAGGGAGAGGATGGAGATGGACATTGGAGAAGAAGATCCATAAGATCGATTGAGCACTCCTTTAAGAACAAGGATACCTTAGGAACAGAGGGCCCTTCTTCTAGCATCAATCCTATTGGTGCAGAATCTGATCGACGTCGGATCAAGTTGGAGCTGACGAAGAGGTCGCCGTCGGTGACCTATGAAATAAAGTTTCATCCAGAGTCAGTGGTGGTGGCTCTAGCAGGATCCTCCAATGATCAAATTAGCTCTTCTGACCAACAAAAATGGAGTGCTCAAGAAAGAGTTTGGCAGAGTTTCAAAAAAAAGAAGAGAGCTTAGAGAAAATATATCTAAAGAATTTCTTTTATAGACGGAGCTTGTATAGCCGTAATCATTCGATAGTGGGCCGCTAGGGGCCACGTAAAATTTATTATCGTAACCATCTGATAGTGGGTCTCTCGGAGTCACGTGAAATTTATTATGGAGAGAGTGTCATCCATTCGTTGAGATTTAATAGTCAAAATTTGGAGGAAGCAGGCATTGGTTGAAGAGCTTTGACATATGTCAATTCCAAAGGACTTCGGACTCTTAAAGAGAATATGGTTAGAGGAGATTATTTGCGAGGAATACTACTTAAAATCTGAAAGTAATTTGCTGGAGGAATCCGAATAGAGTTTGACTGATGGAGAAGTCCAGAAGGAGTCTGATTGGTGGAGAAGTTCGACTGAAGGAGAAGTCTGAAAGAAGTTCGACTCCTGAAGAAATCTGATCGAAGAAAAAGTTCGAAAGGAGTTTGGCTTCTAGAGGAATCTGACTGAAGAAGAAGTCTGGAAGGAGTTTGGGAGTTCGACTCTTGTAGGAATTCAATTGAAGGAGATGTCTAGAAGGAGTTTGGCTCTTGTAGAAATTTGACTAAAGGAGAAGTCTGAAAGGAGTTCGGCTCTTGAAGAAATCCGACTGAAGGAGAAGTCCTGGAGGAATTCAGCTGTTGGAAGAATTCAACTTAAGGAGAAGTCCAGAAGGAGTTTGGCTCCTAAAGAAATCTGATTGAAGAAGTTCAGAAGAAGTTCGACCACTATAGGAGTCCTGGAGGGGTTCGACCGTTGGAGGAATCCGACTGAAGGAGAAGTCCGGAAGCAGTTCAGCTCCTAGAGAAGTTCAACCATTGATGAAGTCCGAGAGAAGGCTCCTGAAGGAATTTGGCTACTGAAGGAGTCTGGAGGGGTTCGACTGCTGGAGGAAGAATTTTTGATCGAAACTCTTCCATGATTATCAGTTACATTAGGCTAAGCATCAGACTGGACTTCGATGGAAATGGGGTTTATCCCCAACAGAGTTAATGGACCCATTATCATCCAACTTAATGGAAGGCTATGACTTAGTTATCCCTATAACTTTATTATTTTAAGGATCTAATAATTTTAAAGAATTTAAATTATTAGTAATTTAAGGATAGATAAGATATGGACCAAATTGCTCCCACTGACTTCACCAAGTCAAGTCCTCCCACTGACTTCTCAAGTTATTGATGAGGACTAGGATCAATTTTGGTCCATAGGCACCTAGATCAATCTCACTGAATAAAATCAATCTCACTGATTTTCTATATGATATGGGTTAGAATGAATCAATAAGCAACCTAATCAAAAGCTAATTAACTATATTGGCTTGGTAAGTGAGATCGGTGGGAGGGTCTACCAAGATTTGCCTTAGATACCATTAGAAATGGTCAGGTAAGCAAGTTGCCAATTAAAAACCATCGATTTGAAAATGTTAGACTTATTTTAGACACTAATCGGTTTATCAATTTTGATTTGATCTATCTAAAGACTCGAGCTCAACCACTAAGCCATGATAGTATCCATTTGTTAGATGTATATACTTTGATCAACTACAACTATTGAATTGATCTATAGAAAAAAAATGACCTAATCCTAATTAACTATTAATTATATTTGATTAATTTGTTAACTTAGTTCATATTTAATCTAACCCTAGGTCTAACCCAGTTAATGACCTGATCAAAGCTAACCCATTATCCTTTAATTCATGTTTTATGAAATTATCTTACGATCTTCAAATCATAAACCTTGATCCTAAACAATCACTTAATTCTTAATTAAGTTCAAGACTTATGGGTTGGGGTTTGTAAGCTTAGAACTGGTTTCTGATTTCAACTTTTGAAATATTTTCAAGTGTAAATAATTTACATTGAATCAAATTCAATTCATGATTTTAGATCTGATTTATTTCAATATTTAGATCATATCCTAGGATTTTAAATTTAAAATTTTATAAAAAGTAAGTTCTCAATTTAAATTTTATAAAATAAATATATCAAAAATATCAATTCTAGCTTCAAAAATAAAATTATATATCAACATACGCAACTAGAGGATGTAGATCAAAACATAAAACACATCATATAGATCTCATCTAAATGATCAAAATTAGATCATAAACCATTTAATTTTAGATTTAAAATTTAAAAATAAATAATAAATTACTTTAAATTTTATCTAACATATTTATGATTTAGGTTATTTAGGTTAGTATATACTAGGACAACCTCTCCACTACAAAGATAAATCCTACAGTAAGACAACCTTGTAATTAGTATATACGATCCGATATTATTTAGATCTAACATCTATTTATTTTAGATTTAAAATTAAAAAAATAAATTATAAATTTTTTTAGATCACATCTAATTTATTCATGATTCAAAACTTCAGATCAGTACATACTAGGATAATCTTTTCATTGTAAGGGATTAACCTTACAATAGGACAACCTTATGTCAGTATGTGTGATCTTTAATTTTATTTTTAGATTTATTTTAAAACATGCATGATCATGTCATAAAAGAACCTAGATGCTCTGGTACCACTGTTGGGATCCATGTAGGGTTTCATGCATATATTTCAAAACTTTTTTTGAAATTTGATGTAGCAAAAGATGTAGATTAAATTATCTAATCTACTAATGCATGTGATCTAATTACTAAACCCTACATCTGAGATCTATAACATGTTATGATGCAAACATAAATCTAAAAATTAAATAAAGATGGTCGGTATTGATCAAATCGATACCTAGATCTAAAACTATTCTAGAAATCCTAGATCGTATCTAGGTCGAGAAGAGATCGAATCTTCTACCTTTGCATGGGTTGAGAACACCATGGCTGAATCCTAATATTGTCCTTTGTTGCTTGGAGCCATACAGCATGTTCAGCCTCTATAAGTAATCCACACAAGACTATAACATAGATCGAAGGTTCGTCGAATGAAGAGCCACTCGAAGTGCTAGCTTCTCGTGGATCCCTCCTAATGGTCAATCTGAAAAATATTCTTCAGATCTCTTGGACACTCCAAGAGATGAATAATATAAGGAGAATTAAAGGAGAAGTCCAATCCTTGGATCTTTCAAAAATCAGAAGATAAAAGGCTAAGAAAAATCCTAAGAGAAGACACATCTTCTTTTTCAGGACATTAACCATTGATGTCCTGATCACATCTTTATGTCAGGACAAGAGGAGACTTTCTCCTCTAGAAATTTTTCCATGCTTCTAGTTCTCTTCCTCTCTAATTTTTTTCATGGAAAAGTCACACAAAAATTAAGAAGAAAAGGTTCTCAAAAGAATCCTAAGAGAAGACCATCTTCTCTTCTCTTTCTTCTCATCAGGACATGATCCACTGTTGGGATCCATGTAGGGTTTCATGCATATATTTCAAAACTTTTTTTGAAATTTGATGTAGCAAAAGATGTAGATTAAACTATCTAATCTACTAATGCATGTGATCTAATTACTAAACCCTACATCTGAGATCTATAACATGTTATGATGCAAACATAAATCTAAAAATTAAATAAAGATGGTCGGTATTGATCAAATCGATACCTAGATCTAAAACTATTCTAGAAATCCTAGATCGTATCTAGGTCGAGAAGAGATCGAATCTTCTACCTTTGCATGGGTTGAGAACACCATGGCTGAATCCTAATATTGTCCTTTGTTGCTTGGAGCCATACAGCATGTTCAGCCTCTATAAGTAATCCACACAAGACTATAACATAGATCGAAGGTTCGTCGAATGAAGAACCACTCGAAGTGCTAGCTTCTCGTGGATCCCTCCTAATGGTCAATCTGAAAAATATTCTTCAGATCTCTTGGACACTCCAAGAGATGAATAATATAAGGAGAATTAAAGGAGAAGTCCAATCCTTGGATCTTTCAAAAATCAGAAGATAAAAGGCTAAGAAAAATCCTAAGAGAAGATACATCTTCTTTTTCAGGACATTAACCATTGATGTCCTGATCACATCTTTATGTCAGGACAAGAGGAGACTTTCTCCTCTAGAAATTTTTCCATGCTTCTAGTTCTCTTCCTCTCTAATTTTTTTCATGGAAAAGTCACACAAAAATTAAGAAGAAAAGGTTCTCAAAAGAATCCTAAGAGAAGACCATCTTCTCTTCTCTTTCTTCTCATCAGGACATGATCAAATCATGTCTGTTGGTGATAGAGTTGCTCCTGCCAAAGTTCAATCGTTTGTTCATTCTCGGCACGACCAGTCCAAGGTGTGATGGCATGGCCAAGCTTCAATCGATAGGTTTTCCTGCTATAACCTATTCTGGGCGGTCAATCTCCAACTCGTATGAACCAGATGACCTTCTCAACCATGATTATCAGCTCCATTGGTTAATTGGAGAACTTGCCTCGTCCGGACGAACTTGAACAGTAAAAGTAGCTACCTTTTGCTGAACAACAAAGCTTAAATATCAAAGCCCAACCGTCCGACCTTGCTTGGTAATGAATTATAAAGGCAGCTGAATTCTCCTACTATATATGATGGACTCCTTCCAGTTGAACTCCTTTCAGTCACCCAGTGGACTCCTTTCGATCGAGCTCCTTTCAGTGGTTGAACTCACCATCATATATTATGCACCTCGATAGAATGGACTTAAATAGTAGAAGGATCTCATCATTTACACAAGTTCAACTCTCAACTTAGTGCCATCTTGTAGACAACTTCGAAGATGTCCGAACCTCTCTAGAACTGTTGGACATAGAGTTCTTCACCATTAACTGCTCGCTCATAGGCATAAAAGTTCCATCCAAACTCCAACTATTAATCTCCAACAGACTGAGAAGTCACGACAATGGACACTACCCTCTATAACAAATTTCACGTGGCTCCAAATGGCCCACTAGTAGATGTTTATGGTTGTTGTTGTCATTTTGTTATGAGCTCCATCTATTTAAAGGATCCTCCAGATATGGCTTCTCCCTTATGCTCTCATTTTCTTCCCAAAACTCCTGAGTGCTCCATTTCTATTGATCAAAGAACTGACTTGACCATCGAAAGGTCTTGCTAGAGCCACCCCCCATCTCATATTTGAACTATTTTGTAGGTCTCGGTGGCGACCTAGTCTTCCGCAACTCCAGCTCTTTCCGACATTTACTATTTTCTGCACCAACAATGTCCAAAAGAGACCCTAATGCCCTAACAACTTGGAGCATCCATCCTCCATGCCCTCTCCCTCTCTCTCTCTCTCTCAAAATTTTCTCATAAAAAAATCACAAAAAAAAGAAGAGAAAAACCTTGAAAGAAAATCACAAGAGAAGACAATCTTCTCTTATTTTTGTCTCTTCAAGACATCAACATTTGATGTCTTAATGAAGCCTTTCCTCCAAGAAACATGGCACCTCAATCTCCCATGCCTCCAAGCAACACTCTTCTAGTTTTTCCCATGGAATCACCTAGGATAATTGATGCCCTCCTCCTATCTAATAGGAGACACCCCATAACTACCAAAGACTAGGTCAAAAGACCTAGTCAAAGATGGACTTCTTGAGAAGTTCTAGGAAGCGTCCAACTCTTGGATGCCTCCCCAAAAAACCATGGCATGGACCCCAAGATTTCACATTAAAAAACTAGGAAAAAAGGGTGCACAAAATAAGAATGGAGTGGGAAAGCTAGGTGCATAGATGGGAAGAGGTGTTTTAGAGATCATGGACTCTATCAAATAGAAACCAACCCATAACCACTTTTCATATCTTGACCAATTCATAATTGATTCAAACACTTCAGATATTAGGGCATGGAGAGCACTCTTAGGTGTAGAAATAAATCATGTAATGATCTAAAAAAAATAAGTGGGCATGGACCTTTCTTAATGGCACAAGGAAAGAAGGGAGGAGTCATAGTCTAACTAAGACTCTCCTATTTTAACTAGGTTAAAAACTTTTAAACCCAAATTAAAATAATTTTGAGTCAACCTAATTAATAGATTATCTTAATTTAATTAGAATCCTAATTAAATCAAATTTAATTAAATTTAAATCTAATTTAATTTTTAATCAAATTAAAAATTAAGTTCACTCAAGTCCTAATTGAACATGGACTTATTTTTTCTTGCAATTAGCTTATCCAATAAATCAATTAAACTTAATCTAATTAAGTTTAAACTAATTCTAATTAAATCTAATTTAATTAGATTTGATCTTAACCTAATTGCTCAATCAGATTGAGCCAATTAGCAATCTAATTGCTAATCGATCCAACTACAATACTTATACTTGATTGATCATCAATCGCCACTACTACAAAAATGGCCTATGACAACAATTTTCGAAATCGCTGTCATAACTCCTACGGTAGCGATTTTTGTTAACTACTACTATAGGTCGGACCTATAGTAGCGATTTTTGTAACCGCTGTCATAGGTCCGACATATAGTAGTGGTTACAAAAAATTACTGTCGTAGGTCGGACTTATAGCAGCAGTTACAAAAATTCACTACCATAGGTAGACCTATGGTAGTGGTTCATTATAACCGCTATCATAAGTCGGACCTATAGCAGTTGTTAGTAGGAACCACTACTAACAGCGGTTAATTATAACCACTATCATATATATATATTTTTAAATATTATATAATTTTAAAATTTAATATCCATCTTCATCATTCATTATCTAAATAATTATCATTAGAGTATCCTCGCAAAAGATTGCCTCGATCCGATGGCCCTAGCTTCGTCGATCAAAAAAATTTGATTTCGATGACTACAAATGATGATGCGATGATCTGATAGATGGAGACCTCCGATGAATCCAAAAATCTGCAACGATTATCTCGATGATGTTTATAGCATACTATCAAAATTTTACTTCAATTGGATATCGTTATCTTGGTCAATTTAGTATAGGTTAATTTCGATCGTTAAATGATAAACGAGTGATCAAAGGACCAAACGATATCCGATTATGAGATAATTTTTTTATAAATAATCTTGGCTACTACTTTAATCATTTTATCATGGTGATTATAAAATTCGACTCGTAAGATGAAGAACGATCTAAAACTATACATCTTCTGATAACCATTCTGAAACTTCACTGATTGTTATGCTCGTGCTTTTACAATATTTGCTTAACATGAATAGTTTATATGAAAATAATTTAAATTTTACTATCATCATCATATAAAATATTTAAAATTATAATAAAAATTATTTAATTAAAAAATTATCTCATAATTGAATGTCGTTTAATCCTTTGATCGCTTGTTTCTAATTTAACGATCGAAATCATTCCATACTAAATTGACCATGATAACGATATCTGATTGTAGTAAAACTTTGATAGTATGTTACAAACATCATCGAGATCATTGTTGCATGATTTCGAATCCATCGAAAGTCTCCATCTATCAGATCATTGCATCGTCATTCATGATCATTGAAATCAAATTTTTCTGATCAATGAAGCTAGGGCCATTGGATCGAGGCGATCTTTTGTGACGATACTCTAATGATAATTATTTAGATAATAAATGATAAAGATGGACATTAAATTTTAAAATTATATAATATTTTAAAAAAAATAAAAAAATTATTTTCAACCTATGGCAGTGGTTATCAAAAACTACTGCTATAGATTTATAGTAGTGGTTATAGAACCACTGTCGTAGATCTATGATAGTGGTTTTGGATAACCGCTATTATAGATCTATGGCAATAGTTCGATAACCACTATCGTAGATTTATGACAGCAGTTCGATAACCGCTGTCATAGGTTAGGTTAAAAATTTTAAAATTTTTTCTTTCCTCCTGTGTGTGCTCGATCTCTCTCTCTCTCTCCCTTCTCTTCATCGTCGGTGAGGCTCCTTCTTCCTCTGATCAGTGTAGCCCCTCCTCCCCCGACCGACGTCGTCCCTCCTTCCTCCTCCCCTTCGACCCCTCCATCCCCGACCGCCCTCCCTGCCATCCGCCACCCCCCATCCGACCCCCTCACTCCTCCATCCGACCCTCCCTCGGCCCCAATGAAACCCCCCTCTGGCAAACCCCCATCTGACCCTCCTCCGACCCTTTGCGAAACCCCCCCTCCGACGAACCCCTTCCACCCTCGCTCGGTCCCCATGAAACCCCACCCCCTTGTCCTCCCATCCGACCCTCGCTCGATCCCCAGTGAACCCCCCTTTCGACGAACCTCCATCCGACCCTCCCTCAGCCCCCTATGAAACCCTCCTCCGACGAACCCCCATCCACCCTCGACGCTCCGTCGGCACCCCGTGAAACCCCTCCCCATACTCTATCCTCCTCCGACCCTGGTGCAAAAACCAAACCCCCCTTCCGATGAGCCCCCGTCCACCCTCCTTCGGCCTCTGCGAAACCCCACCCCCTACCACCACCATCATTCTGACCCTCTTTCGATCGAGTGCGAAGCCTCCTTCGAACTTCTCATCACTATGCCACCCCCCCCTGGCCCCCATCCTTGGCCACCATGCTCTCTCTCTCTCTTTTCCCTTTTTCTCTCTTCTCTATCTCACTATCTTGCTTTTGTTTTGCAGATTATCTTTAGTACCATCGTCCTCCTCTAGTGTCGTCGTCGGTGATCTTCGGAGCTTTCGGTGTGATCTACTCTCTATAGCCGTAGGTATAATTTTTTTTTAATTTTATAGTATTATTTATTTATCATGTATACTTATAATAATTTATAAAATATTTATAATAAATATTATAAATATTTATGATAAATATTATAATTATTTATTATAAATATTATAATTATCTATATGCCATAGTTTTTGGGTCGTGCCATGGCGGTAGCCTTGGGCCGTGCCATATTGGCAGCTATGGACTAGATCTATCAATAGATTGGGTTTAGATCAGAATCTGGATATTCAGATTTGGATTCAATTTTAATTACTAGTATCGGATCCAAACCCGAATACCCGACGGATCTCTACTTGAGAGAGGAAGGGATGGATCCGGCCTTGTCGCCATCATTGGGAGGGAGGGGGTCCAGCCTTGTCGATGAGGGAGATCGAGAGAGGGAGAGTGGGAGATCAAGAGAGCGAGAGAGAGAGGGAGGGGTCTGGCCTCGTCGACATCACTAGGAGGGATTGGGTTCAGCCTTGCCGATGAGGGAGATCGAGAGAGTGAGAGAGGGAGGGATGGGGTTCGGTCTCATTGGTGAGGGAGATCGAGAGAGGGAGAGAGGAAGATTGAGAGATGAAAAGTTAGAAGGGGTTCGGCCTCGCCACCGTCGTCGGCGAGAGAGATCGAGAGAGGGAGTGATCGAGGGGATGGCACACAGTCAAGCCGGCTTGGATATGCAGTCAAGCTGGCTTGGGCCGTGATCGAGCCGACTGGGGGAGGACCCTAGCCGAATGTCTTAGGCATGGAGCCGGCTTGGCTTTCGAGTGAATAAAATTTGATATGTCTCTCTACGGTTCCAACTTTAAGTCCTAAGGTGCTACCATCATTTACTTTGTTCTTCTTTCAGGTTTCTGGATTAACACCAAGGTTCGCACAAGAGATCGGATCTATGACTGTTGCTCATCCTTAATTATTTATGAATGTAATTCATGTTGTAGAATTTATTGCATAATATTTTTTGGATGTTTATATCATGTTACTTTTGTTTATTGCATTGCATAATGATAGACCCGTCAATTGATTAGTGTACATATTAGAGACTATTTATTGATGCTATACTAATATTATTGTTCAATATGTTATATTGATTAATGTTTATTAACGTTGTAGGTTATGATAGCACCGAAATGCCATCTAGCTTTCACCACTGCAACTAGGCAAGTTATGCACAGTTCAGCATCCGAGGAGTAGTCGGAGCATACTCCGTCCACCTCGGCATATGCTATTTAGAAACCTCCACCATTGGCATCTATTCCACTGATGGCATCTACTCCATCGGTGGCATCTACTCCATCGGTAGCTAAGCCTCTACCATCTTCCATATCTAAGGTACATGCTACTACGCAAGCATCTGAGTGTATATTTTTATTATATTAGCATAACATTATTTTTTATATAGTATTTGTATACTTATATATTTGTATAATGTATTTGCATTGCAGGTGCATCATTCAATCGGATATTTCATGGTCCCACACGTATGGTACACATGTGGAACTGCCAGCATCAGATGATGGTCTATTACGATGCAGAGGGGAGGCTGGTAGGGGAGACCACGCGGAAGATGCATTCCTTTTTTGGAGTGCTTATGAAGCGGTTGGACATCATTCCCATAGAGCCTAGAGACTGATGTTTGATGGATGCTGCCATCAGAAATCGGGTATGGAAGGAGATATGGGTAAGTATGTGCATCTTAGTTATATTTATGCATTTTATATGTTTATACTCTATATGTTTGATTAAAATAATTTTATAACTAATTTTGATAAATTTGTGCAGAGGAGGTATGACTTTTTCGATCATGAGAGGGCTCGAGATGCCCGATTGAAGAAGATCGGGGTTACAAGGTTAAGCTCCATAGAGAATGGCTTGAGCACCGACGAGACACTCCGAAGGAGCTTGTTCTCTGGATATAGGACTATCCTCCGAGTTAGTGGGAGAGGATGGTTAGACACTAGAGGAGTCAGGAGTTCGAGGTAAAATTCCTAACTTTAAAAGTTTTTAATATGCTTAAAGTTTTATTTAAATATTATTTAAATATTTATTATTTATTTGAATACTTGTTAGGCTACCTTCCATCAGAATTGGGAGAACCATACAGCCCAGGAGTATACGCACACTCTAGGCTGCAAGTCTATGGCCAGTCGTATGCATAGAGAGGTAATTAATTCTAAATCTTACTAGATAAATTAAATTCATATTTTTTATCATCTTTTTGATATATTTATTCTTTGTTATAGCTGATGAGAGATGGAGTGATGCCCAACCATTGTGAGATCTTCCAATCCAATCGTACAAACAAGACGGACAGACCAATGAACACCGCGATTGAGCATATTTTTGTAAGTATTAAATATATTAGTATATATGATTAGTATTATAGTATTTTCTATAAAATTTTATTTTAATTTATAATTATAGGATTAGTTAGATGCGCTCGCGAGTGAGGGCCTGGATACCTCTAGGCCCCATGATCATCTATCTCAGATCTTGGGGCCTGAGCACTCTAAGAGGATCCAATGTAGGCCCGGACACACGTCGACGAGCTACTAATTTGAGGTGAGCATCTTCTTATAGACTTTTGATGTCGTTAGCCGAGAAGAGCTTGAGGAGATGTTGGCATGGGCAGATCATGCTGCGATGCGGGCAGATCGGGCTAAAGAGCGTGCATCTCATCTGGAGGGCATCGTGAGAGACATGATGTCAATGCTCAGCACATATTTTGAAGTCACGGACTTAGAGGATATGTTGGCGCATATTTCAGCTCCATCTTTGACTCTAGCTCTAGCTCCAGCTTCGACTTCGATTCCAGCTCCAGCTTTAGCTCTGGCTCCAACTCCCAGTGACGACGATGATGATGTAGATTTAGGAAACTTTTCATGTATTTTATTTTTTTTAAAAAATATTATAATAAATTTTATTTGATAATAAAATTTTAGTATTTTAGAATAATTTTTATATTTATTATATTTTCTTATGTTATATACCTATATTTATCAGGTAAAATATATAAAAAATAAAAATTTTATTTTTTTAATTATTCAAGATCTATGGTAGCAATTTTATAACTACTGCCATATTCGTGTCAACCGCTACCATAGGTTTTTGATGCAAATAGTGTCAATCACTATATTAGATCTATGACAGTGGTTAAGAAACTACTGCTATAGATTATCTATGGCAGCGGTTATGTAACCACTGCTATAGATTAACTATGGCAGCAGTTACATAACTACTGCTATAGGTCGATCTATTGCAGTAGTTTATAAACTACTGTAATAAGCTATCTATGGCAGCGGTTTAAACAACCACTGCAATAATCGCTGCCATAAAGCTACGACGACAGCCGCAATAGTAGCGGTTAGAAAATCGCTGCCATAGCCTATGATAGTAATTTTTGGACTACGACAGCATTTACGAACCATTGTCATAGCTTTTTTTTGTAGTAGTGCAAATTGATGGTTCAATCACTAAATGATTCTTAATCATCGATCAACCATTCGATCAGATAACAACCTCTTATGTGTGTGACCCCATAGATTTGAATCTAAGCTAGTAGCATAGGAACCAATTTCTATATCAATCAAAATAACCATTTAATAATAATACCTGAACTTCAGATAGGTCGAATGTATGCATAACAACATTCTTAGAACCCTGGCCCATGGTTATCATATAATTCATCCCTTTGACCATTAATGCTCAAGATGACATCGAGTTAACTGTCAACACTCATACAAGTTATCCATATTGTATTTCAAAATTTTGCAAATCCCATGACTCCTCAAGAGGATTACCCAGGTCTAGATTTTGCTAAATTAAAATACAGCAAGATATTCTCATTCTGAAGTTATTCAGAAGTGGTTAATCCCATCTTGACCCACACACCAACTCTATAAGTACTTGACTATACCTAGAAATCTTTCATTGCTATATTAAAAATATAGGTAGGTCAGCACTAAAGTACAGTGAGTTGCTTGCAAGTCATCATGATGATCTCAAATAGAAGAGGTACTTATATGCATTGACCTTAGCTAGCTATTTTTGATAGTAGAGTATTACATTGGTCATGTTTAGTGTAAATGTACTCCTACATCCTATTTGAATGTCATACTAGTGTCTCCACACCACTTGGTTATGAGGATAACCAACGCATATGGCATACAGCGACCTACACACGATAATGTTGATCCTAGATATGATTTTGATGAATAACAAAATATTTGAGTTAATTTTTGGTATTAACAATTTGGTTGGAGTGTTTAAGATGAAGTTTTGGAGGATAGAAACCCATCTCAATGATGCTCCATGTTTTTGATTGAAAGAACTAAGAAAAAAGAGCAAAAGAGATCAGGCCAAATATTTCTCAAAGAATACTAGGTCAAGAAAGAACTAAAGAGAAGTTTAAAGTTAAATCTGGCATAGTTTCAGCACTTAGCATAGATTAGGAGTTGATCAGAAGTCAATCAGGAGTCGACTCATGGAGGAGCTGACTCAAGAAAAGTAGGAGTCAACTTATATCTTAGATGGGCACCAATCCAAGAATAGAATGCTGAATTTTTCATCGTACAACTAGAGTCGACTTTAGCATGTAGAACTAGCATGGATAGAAAATATAGAGAGTTAGATTTTTTGCTCTATGATTGGAGTCGACTTAAGGCTTTGGGGAGTCAACTCCCGAGCTTCTGGTAGCCCTAATGGCTAGTTTTCAAAACTGCCTAGATTTTATTTTGGACACTCTAAATGGCTTTTTCTAGTATTTCAATAGCTACAAACCTATTTTTGGAGTTCTTAACTTGGATTAGATGGCTTCTAAGATCAGATTAAAGCTTGAGAATACAAGATATAAATATAAGAAAGTAGGAAACATTAGCAATAATTCAGAAACTCTGTGTAATCAAAATAATGAGCTTTAAAGAGTCTTCATTATTATTCAACCACTCAATCAGCTATGCAATTAAGGCATTCTCAAGTGAAGAAAGGGAGCATTCATTGTAAAAGCCCTGCAGCTACTTAGCTTGTGCATCAAAGCTTCAAAATCAACTCTTCAGGGAGTTCATTTTATTCTTAAATTTTTGTGTTTTGAAATCTCTGTATTTCAAGTTTCAAAAGAATTGAAACTTGAGGAATAGGCCCATCCAAACTTTAAACTAGATTCGTACAAGCCTAGAAGTGGCTTGGGGTTGGTTTTGGTTGGTTAGCTTGTAAAATCAATTAGGTTTAGATTGTAAGCCCAGGAAAAATAATCTTGCTATAATCTTGATGATTGTAGTAGAATTCTCAAGTGGAGTACTTGAGGAATGGATGTTGGTGTTGGGTTTGACACCGAACCACTATAAAAATCTTATAATTTTATGTGTGTGATTTTTTTCATTAGCTATTATTATTTTTTGCTCATTTAATTACTGTATTTTCAGCATAGTAGTATTCTAATTCTTCACATATTTTTAGTAATCTAAAATTTTTTGAAAAATCTAATTCACCTTCTTCTTGGATTGTTCTTCTAGACAATAAATGATATTAGAGTAGGTGCTCTTATATTATTTATTGTTCATTTGATTTAGAGTAATCGATCAGGATGATAACTCCATTGAATGTTTTTCTAATGGAAGGGCAGTCCATAAATAGGCCTCCTTTATTTAATAATTCAAATTACACATATTGAAAGGCATGCATGTGCATATTCATTCAAATTACACATATGACCTTTGGAGTGTCATAATTAATGGACCACATACATCTATAATTAGCATTGAAGGTAATGTAATTCCTAAACCCGAAAGAGATTGGGATGAAAATGATAAGAAGTTGGCTCAATTGAATGCTAAAGTAATGAATGTGCTTTATTGCTCACTTGATGCCAATGAATTTAATCAAATTTCTACTTATGTTTTAGCCAAAAAAATATGGGATAGACTTGAGGTTACCTATGAGCATACCAATCAAGTAAAGAAATCTAAAATAAATATGCTAGTACATAAGTATGAACTTTTTAAAATGAAATCAACTGAAAGCATTACTGAAATGTTTACATAATTTACTGATATTACAAATAAACTCAAAAGCTTAGAAAAATGATATACTAATAGTGAACTTATGAGAAAAATTCGTAGGTCTCTTCTTCGAACTTAAGAGGCGAAGGTGATGGCTATACAAGAAGCTAAGGATCTCAACACCTTGGCCCTTGAAAAGCTTCTTGGTTCTCTTATAACATATGAGTTAATCATGAAGCAAAACCTAGGTGATGAAGTCAAGAAAATGAAGATCGTGGCCCTCAAGTCTATAGCAAAGGAAGAAGATGAAGAAAGTAAAGATTTTGAGAAAGAAGATGATGATGAAGAAATGGCTCTCCTAATAAAAAAATTTAGAAGACTTATAAGAAAGAAAAGATCAAACTTCAAAAAAAGACCCTTCTCCAAATTCCAAGCTAGTAAAGATCGAGAGAGAGACAAAGACAAGAAGAAACCTACTTGTTTTGAATGCAAAAAATCGGATCATTTCAAGGTAGACTGCCCCCTATTGAAGAAACCCTCCAAGAAAGTAAAGAAGAAAGCAATGATGATAATATGGAGTGATAGTGAAGATTCAAGTTCAGATGAAGAGGGACAAAAAATAGTCAATTTGTGTCTCGTGGCTCAAGAGGATGAGGTAATAGTTGACACTCAACTTGAATTTTTATTTGATGAATTACAAGAAGTATTTTATGAATTATATGGTGATCTTAAAAAGTTAACCTTGAAAAATAAAAGTCAGAAATTAATCAATCAAAATCTAATCAAGAAAAAGGAGGAAATATTGAGAGAAAAAGAGCTTATTTCTATAGAAAGCCAAAACCTAAAGAAAGAACTTGAAAAATATAAATTTATAGTTGATAAGTTTACATTAAGTTTTAAAAAACTATAATTATTACTCAACAATCAAAAAGCTGTCTTTGACAAAGCTGGAATTGATTTTAGAACTAAAAAAAAAAAAAAAATTCTAAAGAATTTCTTCATAAATGATCCATCTTCAACTTCACAAAAATTAATTTATTTTTGCTATGAAAAATCTGGACACAAATCTTATGTTTGCAATTTTAGAAAAATAAAAAATAGTCTAAATATTAAGAAGGTATGGATTTTCAAAGAAACTATGGTACTAACCACAAAGGACCCAAGATGACTTGGGTACCAAGAACCCCATTTGATTTTTGATTACAGGTGTGTCTTGCAACCAATAGAAAGAAAAAAAATGGTATCTAGGTAGTGGCTGCTCAAGGCACATGATGGGTGAAAAGAAACATTTCATCACCCTTGAAGCTAAAGAAGGAGGAATTATGATCTTTGGTGATAATAGCAAAGGACACATCATCGAATGTGGTAAAATATGTATCACTCCTACAATTATAGATAATGTACTTTTAGTAGATGGCCTAAAGCATAACTTATTAAGTATCAGTCAACTTTATGATAAAGGATTTAAAGTTGTTTTTGAATCACTTTTATGCATAGTTACTAGCCCTATTGATAATAGCATTTCTCTCATTGGACATAGACATGAAAATATATACTTAGCATACTTGGATGACTCTTCCACCAAAAGAAGCCAATATTTAGTTGTAATGAATGCTAAGATCATGAAGATAGTTGGCTATGGCATCATAGACTAGGACATGCTAGCATGGATTTGATTTCTAAACTAATCAAAAGGGATGTTATGAAAGGTTTGCCAAAACTTAATTTTGAGAAAAATAAAATATGTGATGCATGTCAATTGAAAAAATAAATTAGAAACTCTTTTAAATCAAAAAATATTGTTTCAACTTCTAGACCTCTTGAACTACTTCACATGGACTTATTTGGACCAACTAGGACCACAAGCCTAGGTGGTAAGAAATATGGACTTGTAATTATAGATGATTATTCAAGATTTACTTGAGTTTTATTTTTAGCATAAAAGGATGAACCATTTTCTATATTTACTAAGTTTTTCAAAAAATTTTCAAATGAAAAGAACCTCCCTATTGTTTGTATTAAAAGTGATCATGGAATGGAATTTGAAAACCAACATTTTAAAATTTTTTACAATGAAATGGGGATTGAATATAATTTTTTTATCCCTAGAATACCTCAACAAAATGGGATTGTTGAAAGAAAAAATAGAACCCTAGAGAAAATGGCCCGAACCATGTTGTGTGAAGGCCATCTTGAAGGGAAATTCGAATTTTCTGGACCAGGTTCGTTCAGATCTGATCAGATAAAGAGATATATTTCAAAAATTTTTCTCTTTCCTCTAGATCAGATCTGAGATGTTTTAGATCTAATTCTTATTATTTTAATAATTAAAATAAATTTAGATAAATTAAATTAAATTTAATTTATCTTAAAGTGGGTAATCCTATTACCCGATGATGATCCTGTAAGCAGCGGAAGGTTCTGGATCTAGCCATGCTAGTGCCTGGCCTCTACCAGCATCCACTCAGGCTAAATCTGGAGATCCTCTTCTTCTCTATCATATCTCCAAAAATTAGATCTGGATCTGATCTGGAGGATCTTCAAAACTCCTTTTGAAGATCAGCAGTTGTCCTTTGCAGCAGCGCAGCCTTCTAGCTTTCAGTCGCCTTTCTCTCATCTGGATTGCACCAACCAAGGTCCAAAACACTTTTGGACATGGAGAGGAGAGGGAGAAGGTGGGTTTGGCATGGAGGAAGAGGGGAGAGGCAGCCTTGGGGCATGGGAAATTGAATTTCTTTTCAATCAATTTGAGTTGGGCGCAGGGTCTTATTTATAGACTAAGTCTGTGATCCAACTCCTCTTCTTCCCAACCAATCACAACTCTTTGTGAAATCAGATCTAAATCTGATTGGTGGGAATAGAGTCCCCTGGATTCCTCCTTAGAGGGTGCCTAAGACCAGTCAAAGTTGGTTCTTAGGAGAACTCTAATCGAAATCCAAAAAGGAGATGGAGTCCCTGTCCAACAGGGACTCCTGGGCGCCTCCAACTTGGGCACACGCCAAGGGTGGCGTGCGCCCTCCTCCTTGCCAGGTTCTGGCAGGGGGACAGGCCCCCACCAGCTCTCCAATAGGTGCATGACATGTGGACAGAAAGTCAAAGTGTCAATGGTCAACATTTGACCAGTCAAAGGTCAACTTTTGACCAAAGTCAAAGGACGAGAAATGGCAGGTGACCAAAAATGGCAGGTAATGTCTTACAAAATAAGACAACCTTTTCTGACTTGGACAAGCTCCAGTCAGACAAATGAAGGCCTCTGATCGAGCACAAACTCCTTTGGCTCAGTCAGGACAACTATTTATGATAGTAAAAGAAGAACGTTAGGTTCAATCGAGTGCTAGCACGATTTTCTTGAACCTAATTGAATCTCATTCAGATCAATTGAACTGGATCAGTTCAATTGATGATCACCAGATTCAAACCCTTGTTTGTGTGACCCAGTTAGGTTCAGTTCTGTATGGTAATGGGATATGTCATGATCTCTATCATCGACATCATCGAAACTCCTTTCGATGGATCAGAACTCTTCTGATTCGAACAGCTAGAATGATCGATCATCTAAATCATTCTAATTGCTCCCAAAATCCACCAGTGACACCTAGCAGTATATGGTGGCAACCCATCAGAGCTGAATGCGAACCTCTTGGTGCAGCTACCTGTGTGATTAAGTTCTTCTATCTTGAGCCCCGATCAGATTAGGGTTAAGGTGAACTCGTCAAACCCTAGTCTCTGTCATATGATGTAATCATTCGATTCAAGTCCGAATGTGAAAATCTAAATAGAAACTCTTTCTATTATTTCACTCTGCCATGGCCATGGGCTTCTGGACTTGATTCTCATGATCATCATAGGGCTGCTCCTCTACCACCGAGGTAGATAGATTCCATCTTGATGCAATCCAGTTCCTACAATGAACATGCTATAGCCAACATACACCTCAGGATTCCATATGGCTAGGAGACCGAGTAATGGTGTAGTCAAACTATAACACCCTCAAGGTGAACTGCCGATGCATCTCAGGTCAAAGAACCAGACACACTACTGCAGCATCGAGTCAGTCATTGACGAGAAGGTAGACTTCCCTAATGACTACTCGAGGTGGTCACGCTCAGTGCCCTCGTTCTCTAACGAGTACCTGTACTCTCGCTCCGGTGTCTCCACACCGTAGACTCAAGACTCATCTACTAAAGAGAAGCGATTGTACACCAACCTTCCGGATCAATCACCATCCTCGTGATGATCCTATGGTCGGGAGCATTTTATGAGTTAATAATGATTATTCATGTCTTAAATTTTCAACTCTTGAAAATATGAATTATCATTACCATTAACTCAAAGGATGTATCACAGACACTAAATACACATATGTGATAGAAAATAACCCATTTTATTGATTTTAGTCAAAATTATAATTTTGCCCCTAGAAGTGTATTACAAGTGTCAGCCAATTCTGGCTTCTAGGACATATCAAAAATTAAAATTGTGAAGCCAATTGGTACTTCGAAGTCATTTTCAAGCTGGGATTCGATAGATTAATGGATTGATTTTTAATCAATTTGCTTGATTATCAAGGATTCTCTAGATCAATTACAATAGTTGTAGTTGGTCAAGTCCATGTCTTTAACAAGATCCAAGATGGACTTGATTCTTGATTACGTAGTGTAGCACGAACTGTTAGATTGATCTATGAAGCTAATTAAACCAGTTAGTGTCTAAGGTAAACCAGACCAGTGGTATTTAATTTGCAGCTCGCTTACTTGACCATTTCTGATGGTGTCTAAGGCAAGCCTGGCAGACCCTTCCACTGATCGAACCTACCTGACCTCTTGGTGAGATTATATTTTGATCGGATTGCTTGACAATTCGAGCTAACCCATGTCAGTTAGATAAATCATTTTGACTGATTTAGGTGCTCCTAAACCAGCCTATTAATGATCTCCCTTAAGCTGACTTGGTGAAGTTAGTGGAAGGATCATGACAAGCTGGTTAATCTAACCTACTCACTTCTATAAATAAATCATCTAAAATTATTAGGTCCCTAAAATGAAATAGTTATATGATAATTGAATCATAGACTCCTATTAAAGTGGACGATAATGGGCCCATCAGTTGGATAATCATTGAAGGCCCAAAGGCCTGGTGCTTATCGGTCGATGGAATTATCATTCATTATATGATCTCTTGGATACATCTTTCTAAATGGTAGTTAGGTGGGCCAACCAAAGTTAGGCCAGATCATTCATTCATTGGATGGGCCATGTATGGTCATGATAATGGTTGGACCTAACCAGACCCTTTTTTGAGAAGGCCAAAGCCAACTGATCAGTGCTTGGGGAAAAATTTAATTACTAAAAATTATTTAGAAAAATAATTAGTTATGAACCTATCCTTAGATATACATAGGTGGGCCAACCAAAGTTGGGCTAGTGTACAATTTATGTGGATTCTAGTATCCACTAAAAAATTAGGATAATTTGTCAAATTGGAGGTAGAGGCTATCAATTCGAATAAAATAGCAGGAGAAACTTTTTGATTAATGTTCAAATCTTTAGGTATAATGAATCAATTACTAATTGGATTTTGATTTTTCTTTGTGCAGACATGGCCACTTCTCTATCGCTCCGATCATTATTGGACAATGACAAGTTGGTGGAATCTAACTTCGATAGTTGGTACCAAAAGTTAAAGATTATCCTAGAGCATGATGGATCCTATATGTGCTGATGGATCCTACACCTGAGGAGTCAGCTGCCAATGCACGTGGAACCGTTAGAGATACTTATCAGAAGTGGCTCAGTGATCGAACCATAGTGTGTTGCATTATGCTGGCTACGATGAGCGATGAGTTCAGTCATAAATTTGAGATAGCTCGGTCAAACAAAATGCTCCAAGTGTTGGAGGATTCTTTTGGCACACCCGATGATGTTGAGAGGCATAAGACTAGTTGTGCCATCTTCAATGCTAGAATGCGGGATGGTGCCCCTATCACTGATCATGTATTGTACATGATTGAGCTGATAGGACACTTGAGCAAGCTCAACTTTTTCTTGCACAAATAACTTGGGAAGGATGCAATACTAAACTCACTGCCCAAGTCTTATCTCCTATTTCTTACACATTATAAAATGTCAAAGCCTGAAGTGGACTACCATGGATTATTGAGGTTACTTTAGAACTTTGAGAAGGATCACCAACTCCATAAGAAGTCGGTGAACTTAGTGGGAGGTTCTTCTTCCCATTCTCGATCCTTTGGAAAATAGAAAAAAGAACAAGAAGAAGAAAGCCAAGAAGGTGCATGTTCATGCTAGAATACCTATGTAGGCTCAGACCCCAATGACCAAGCCCGATAAGAGTCAAGATGAATGCTTCTTTTGTAAGAAGCGGAGGCCCTACAAGAGGAACTGTCCTCAGTACATTACCTCCTTAGATCCGAACAGGCAGAGAAAGAAGCAAGCTATTGCTGGGCAATATATTTATATGATAACTCCTTGCAATTTTTTTATTTATGAAATTACTGACTGGGTATTAGATATCGATAGTCCTTACCATATTTGTAATTTGTTGCAGAGGTTGCAGGTCAATAGAAGATTCGAGCAAGGCAAGAGATTCCTAAACGTTGGAGATAGAAGACAAGTTTCAGTTCTAGCTTTAGAAATTTTAAAACTTATATTTGAATCTCATACCATTGTTCTTAGTGATTGTCATTTCTGTCCTAGTTCTTTTCTAAATATCATTTCTATAGGCCTTTTGGCCATGAACAATTATGAAATTTTAATAAAGAAATGAGTTTGTAATATCATTATAAATGGTGTTACTACTTTCTATGGATAATTGAACAATGATGTATATATGTTATCACAACCTATTAATGTAGTCTATTCTCCTGGCAAGCATCCTAGATTAGATAGTGTATCAGATATCTACTTATGGCACTGTAGGCTAGGTCATATAAACAAGAATAGGATAAACATGTTGACTCAGAAGGAAAACCTCGAAGTTAATGATTGTGAATCACTTCCAACCTATGAGTCCTATCTTCTTGGTAAAATGACCAAGTCACCTTTCATCGAAAAAGGTGAGAATATCGATGAGCTCTTAGGTCTAGTACATACTGATGTATATAGACCAATAAGCATAAGTGCTAGAAGTGGATATGTCTACTTCATCACTTTCACAGTCTATCTGATGAAGCATAAGTCGAATTCTTTTGAAATGTTCAAATGATTCCAAAGTGAAGTAGAAAAATAAACTAAAAAGAGTAGTAAAACTCTTCAGTCTGACCGAGAAGGAGAATCTTTCTAGTGAGTTTCTCACATATCTAGGAGAGAATAAAATTCTCTCCCAATGGACTTCTGAAATACCACAGCATAAGGATGTGTCTGAAAGGAGGAATCAGACTCTATTAGACATGGTCCAATCCATGATGGGATTTGCGAGCTTGTCGATATCCTTCTAGGGATATGCACTCAAATCAGCTTGTTATCTATTAAATAGGATTCCAAGTAAGTCTGTAGTTAAAACCCCATATGAGATATGGATAGGGCGTAAGCCAGCACTTTCACACTTAGGGTTTGGGGATGCCCGGCTTATGTCAAACGGTTAGTTACAAACAAACTTGGACCTAGGTTTGATAAGTGTACATTCATAGGGTATCCAAAAGAGATCAAAGGATACTATTTCTACCATGCTGATGAACAAAAGTTGTTCATCAGTCTTAGGACAATCTTTTTGGAAAAGAAGTTCCTTGATGAAGGAACTGTAGCCTCTAAGGTTGAACTTGATGAAGTTCAACAAATAGAAAGTCTGACACAGAATATTGAACCTAAGTTGGATTTGATCAAATCAGATCTGAAGCCTTATAAATCCATACCATTAAGGCGATCTGGTAGAGTACCGCACCATCTAGAAAGATACTATGGATTCTTGGTCTAAGATGGTGATCCCGTCGAACTCGATGAGAACAATGAGGACTCGATCACTTATATGGATGCGATGTAGAGATCCAACTCTGAGAAATGGCTAGAAGCTATGAGATCCAAAATGGATTCCATTAAGGTCAATGATGTATGGATATTAGTTGACCCTCCTGAAGGGGTTAAACCCATTGGATGTAAATGAGTCTTTAAAAGGAAGAGGGGCACAGATGGAAAGATAGAAATCTATAAAGCCTGTCTGATTGCCAAGGGGTATCATCAGCATTATGGTATTGACTATGATGAGACGTTCTCCCATGTAGCAATGCTCAAGTCCATTCGGATCATGCTTGCCATTGCTATCCATCTGGACTAGGAGATCTAGTAAATAGATGTGAAGACAGCTTTCCTAAATGGAGATCTAACCGAAGAGGTGTATATGATACAATCTGAACGGTTCGTATCTACAGATGAGTCCAAGGTGTGAATGCTTCAGAGATCCATTTATGGATTGAAGCAGGCATCTCGGAGTTGGAACATGCATTTTGATAAAGTGATCAAAATGTATGGCTTCATTAAGAATGGAAAAGAATCTAGTATTTACAAATGGGCAACTGGTCCAGTAGTGGTATTTCTTATTTTATACATGGACGATATTCTCTTAATCAAGAATGACATCCCCACACTACAAGGAATAAAAGTTTGATTGTCATCATAGTTTTGCATGAAGGACTTGGGTGAAGCATCATACATCCTAGGGATGAAGATCTATAGAGATAGATCTAAAAGGATG
>QRFJ01000182.1:139260-199884 GCA_006176705.1 Cocos nucifera | reverse complement strand
TGGTAGGAACGGTCTTAGAGGGAACCCTATTCAGTAGATAGATTGAAGTTAACAATGAGTATCCCCAAAGAAAATCAGGGAGGTCTGTGAAGCTCATCATGGATCGGACCATATCCAATAGAGTCCGATTTCTCCATTCTGAAACTCCGTTGAGTTGAGGTGTTCCTGGTGGAGTCCTTTGAGAGACTATGCCATTTTTCTTGAGATAGTCTAGGAATTTTTGGCTAAGGTATTCACCTCCTCGATCTGATCGAAGAATCTTAATGGGTTTTCCAGTTTGTTTTTCTTACTTCATGTCTGAATTCTTTGAACTTTTCAAAAGCTTCAGACTTATGTCTCATAAGATACAGATACCCATACCTAGACAGATTATCGGTAAAGGTAATGAAGTAGACAAAATTGCCTCTAGTCGGCACATCAAATGGGCCGCACACATCAGTATGTACTAGGGCAAGGAGATCTATGGCCCTTTTCCCAAGTCCAACAAAAGGGAGTTTAGTCATTTTGCCTTGAAGACAAGATTCACAAGTTGGATATGACTCGGAAGTCAATGGACTCAATAGCCCATTTTTCTCCAATTTGTTGATCCTATCTTCTGCTATATGACCTAATCTTAGGTTTCATAGATACCTATCATTTGGACTATCCATAGGTCGTTTGGCATTCATATTTTGCTCGATAGTTAGAACAGGTACACCAATATATAGCTGATAAAGATCGTTAATAAGAAAACCATTTGCAATTTTATTTCTTTCATAAAGAATGTTACAATGGTCCTTAAAGAAGGTAATCACATAGCCTTCTAGTGCTAAGCATGAAACAGAAATTAAATTCTTGCTAGTTGCAGGCACATAATAATAGTCTTTCAAAACTAAGTCTAAACCAGATGGTAATCAAAGAGGGTATGTTCCCATGGCTACTGCAGCAACTTTTGCTCTATGATCGATGCGTAGGATCATGTCTCCATCCCTCAGCCTCCTACTATCCTCAAGATCCTGCATGGAAGTGCTCAGATGAGCACTAGATCCAGAGTCAAGCATCCAACTAGATACAGAAGAAATCGTAAGGTTAGACTCAATAACGAGCATACCTTCAGAAGGACCTTCCTTTTTGTTCTTCAGGGTGGCCAGGTAAGTAGGGTAGTTCTGCTTCCAATGGCCGTCGCTGTTGCAATGAAAATATTTTTCTTTAACATCAGCCTTCTTTTTTGGCTCTGTCTTCTTCTTCTTTGCTCCTTCCATCTTTTGCTTTTTCGCAGACTTCTTTTTCTTTCCATAAGACTTTCTTTTGGAAGAAGTTCGTTCCATAGCAAGAACTGAGCCTTTAGAACCTTTCACAGAAAGCTCAGCGATGACCAGCATGTTCATTAATTTGGCTAAGAAATTTTAAAGTTTATACATGTAGTAATTCATGATGAATTGTCCATATGCATCAGTCAAGGATTGCAGAATAACATCATTCTACAGATCCAAGTCCATCTTCACATTGAGCTTCTCAAGCTCTTCCAAGTCCTTAATCATCATCAGACAGTGATCTTGGACTGACTGCCCATCATGCATCTTAGCCTTAAAAAGTTGTTTCGTAACTTGATATTTGGCTGTGCGACTTTGTTCACCAAACATTTTCTATAGGTGAGCCAACATTTGGCAAGCAGTCCCGATATCCTCATGTTGGTGCTGGAGCTCATCAGACATCGAGCCCAATATGTAATATCTAATCTTATTATCTTTGTCTATCCATTTTTTTAGAGATATATTTCAAAATTTTTTCTCTTTGATCTAGATCAGATCTGAGATATTTCAAATTTGATTCTTATTATTTTAATAATTAAAATAAATTTAGATAAATTAAATTAAATTTAATTTATCTTGAAGTGGATAATCCTATTACCCGATGATGATCCTGTAAGCAGTGGAAGGTTCTGTATCTAGCCATGCAAGTGCTTGGCCTCTATCGGTATCCACTCGAGCTGGATCTGGAGATTCTCTTCTTCTCTATCACATCTCCAAAAACTAGATCTGGATCTGATCTGAAGGATCTTTAAAACTCTTTTCGAAGATCACCAGTTGTCCTATGTAGTAGCACAGCCTTCTAGCTTTTAGTCGCCTTTCTCTCGTCTGGATTGCACCAACCAAGGTCCAAACCTCTTTGGATGTGGAGAGGAGAGGGAGAAGGTGGGTTTGGCATGGAGGAAAAGGGGAGAGGAGGCCTTGGGGCATGGGAATTGAATTTCTTTTCAATGCAATTTGAGTTGGGCACAGGGTCTTATTTATAGACTGTCTGTGATCCAACTCCTCTTCTTTCCAAAAAATCACAACTCTTTGTGAAATTAGATCTAAATCTGATTAGTGGGAATAGAGTCTCCTAGATTCCTCCTTAGAGGATGCCTAAGACCAGTCAAAGTTGGTTCTTAGGAGAACTCTAATTGAAATCCAAAAAGAAGATGGAGTCCCTGTCCAACAGGGACTCCTTGGTGCCTCCAACTTGGGCGCACGCCAAGGGTGGCGTGCACCCTTCTCCTTGCCAGGTTCTAGCAGGGGGACAAGCCCCCACGAGCCCTCCAATAGGTTCATGACATGTGGATAAAAGTCAAAGTATCTATGGTCAACATTTGACCAGTCAAAGGTCAACTTTTGACCAAAGTCAAAGAATGAGAAATGACAGGTGACAAAAAATGGTGGGTAATATCTTACAAAATAAGACAATTTTTTCTAATTTGGATAAGCTCCAGTCAGATAAATGAAGGCCTCTGATCGAGCACAAACTCCTTTGGCTCAGTCAGGACAACTATTTATGATAGTAAAAGAAGAACGTTAGGTTCAATCGAGTGCTAGCATGATTTCCTTGAACCTAATTGAATCTCATTCAGATCAATTGAACTGGATCAGTTCAATTGATGATCACCAGATTCAAACTCTTATTTGTGTGATCCAGTTAGGTTCAGTTCTGTATGGTAATGGGATATGTCATGATCTCTATCATCGACATCATCGAAACTCCTTTCGATGGATCAGAACTCTTCTGATTCGAACAGCTAGAATGATCGATCATCTAAATCATTCTAATTGCTCCCAAAATCCACCAGTGACACCTAGCAGTATATGGTGGCAACCCATCAGAGCTGAATGCGAACCTCTTGGTGCAGCTATCTGTGTGATTAAGTTCTTCTATCTTGAGCCTCGATCAGATTAGGATTAAGGTGAACTCGTCAAACCCTAGTTTCTATCATATGATGTAATCATTCGATTCAAGTCCGATGTGAAAACTAAATAGAAACTCTTTCTATTATTTCACTCTGCCATGGCCATGGGCTTCTGGACTTGATTCTCATGATCATCATAGGGCTGCTCCTCTACCACCGAGGTAGATAGATTCCATCTTTGATGCTATCCAGTTCCTACAATGAACATGCTATAGCCAACATACACCTCAGGATTCTAAATGGCTAGGAGATCGAGTAATGGTGTAGTCAAACTATAACACCCTCAAGGTGAACTGCCGATGCATCTCAGGTCAAAGAACCAGACACACTACTGCAGCATCGAGTCAGTCATTGACGAGAAGGTAGACTTCCTAATGACTACTCGAGGTGGTCATGCTCAGTGCCCTCATTCTCTAATGAGTACCTATACTCTCGCTCTGATGTCTCCACACCATAGACTCAAGACTCATCTACTAAAGAGAAGTGATTGTACACCAATCTTCTGGATCAATCACCATCCTCGTGATGATCCTATGGTCGAGAGCATTTTATGAGTTAATAATGATTATTCATGTCTTAAATTTTCAACTCTTGAAAATATGAATTATCATTACGATTAACTCAAAGGATGTATCACAGACACTTAATACACATATGTGATAGAAGATAATCCATTTTATTGATATTAGTCAAAATTATAATTTTGCCCCTAGAAGTGTATTATAAGTGTTAACCAATTCTGGCTTCTAGGGCACATATATCTAACACATCTTCTAAGATATTTTTGGATTGAAGCTATCAATACATCATATTATATTCTAAATAGAGCATTAATAAGGTTGATATTAAAGAAAACTCCTTCTAAACTTTGGAAAAATAGAAAATCAAATATTAGCTACTTTCATATTTTTGGTTGCAAATGCTTTGTTTTAAATAATGGCAAAGATAACTTAGGTAAATTTGATGCAAAATATGATGAAGGCATCTTCTTAGGATATTCTACCTTTAGTCAAGCATATAGGATCTTTAATAAATGTACATTAGTCATTGAAGAGTCTATACATGTGGTATTTGATGAAACTAACAACTTACCTTCTAGAAAAGAGGATATGGCTGATGATGATGTAGGAATCATTGAGAAAGGAGTGAAGAAAATTACACTCAAGGAATCAATAACTTAAGATAATAAAGAAGAGAAGAAAGCTGAATCTAAAGATGAAAACCCTGATGATACTTAAATTCAAAGTCTACCAAAGGAATGGAGGTATGTACTTGTCCATCCTAAAGATCGACTTATTGGTGATCTATCACAAGGAGTAAGAACTCATGCATCCTTAGGAAATATCAATAATTATTTATCCATTGTATCTCAAATTGAACCAAAAACTATATAAAAAGCTGAAAATGATCCAAACTGGAAAAATAAAATGCATGAAGAATTAAATCAATTTGAAAGAAATAGAATTTGGAGCCTAATTGATAGACCAAGTGACCATCCAGTAATTGAAATCAAATGGGTATTTAGAAATAAGCTAGATGAAAATAAAATAATTACTAAAAATAAAGCTAGATTAGTAGCTAAAGGATATAATCAAGAAGAAGGTATTGATTTTGATGAAATCTTTGTCTTAGTAGCTAGATTAGAAGTAATTAGGCTACTAGTATTTGCATGCTTTATGAATTTTAAATTATATCAAATGAATGTCAAGAGTGAATTTTTAAATGGATACATAGTCGAAGAAGTATTTGTTGAATAATCATTCGGATTTGAAAGTCATACGTATCTTAATCATGTTTATAAATTACATAAGGCACTTTGTGGTTTAAAACAAGCTCCTAGAGCATGGTGTGAAAAACTAAGCAAATTTCTAACTACTTATGAATTTTCTAGATGAAATGTTGATAAAACTCTATTTCTAAAGAAAAGAAATAAGGACTTATTAGTAGTACAAATTTATGTAGATGATATTATTTTTGGTGCTACTAATGAAAATCTTTGCCATGAGTTTGCCAAGCTTATATAGGGAGACTTTGAGATGAGCATGATGGGTGAACTGAATTTCTTTTTTGGACTCCAGATCAAGCAAATTGAAGAGGGGATCTTCATCAACCAAACAAAGTACATAAAAAAAATCTTGAAAAAGTTTGGAATGGAGAATTCAAAACCAATTGGCACACCTATGAGCCCCTCTTGAAAGCTTGATAAGAATGAAAAGGATAAGAAAGTTGATACTAAATTATATAAAGGTATGATAGGATCATTGCTCTATCTTACTGTAAGTAGATTTGACATTATATTTAGTATTTGTATGTGTGCTAGATATCAATTTGATCCTAAAAAATCTTATGCTTTAACTGTTAAAAGGATATATTTAAATATTTATCTGAAATACTTAATGCAGAACTTTGGTATGATAAATTATCATCTTTAGAATTAATTGGATATACTGTTTTTGATTTTGCTGGATGTAAGTTGATAGGAAAAGCACTACTGGCACTTGTCAATTTCTTAGAGTTAATCTAATTTTATGGTTTAGTAAGAAACAACACTCAATGGCATTATCTATGGTTGAAGTTGAATATATTGCTATTGGAAGTTGTTGTGCTCAAATCCTATGAATTAAATAATAACTTGAAGATTTTGGTATAAAACTTAATAAAATTCTAATAAGATATGGTAATGTTAGTATAATTAATTTAACTAAAAATCCAATTCAACTTTCAAGATCCAAACATATTGAAATAAGATATCATTTCATAAGAGATCATGTGCAAAATATTGATGCGATACTTGAGTTTGTTAGTATAGATAAGCAATTAGTAGATATCTTCACTAAATCCCTTAATGAAGAGAGATTTAGCATAATTAAGAGAGAACTAGGAATGTGCTATCATTCAGATAAAGCCCAAATTTAGGTTCTTTTGATCCAATAGCTCTCATATGACTTAGAAGTCACTTTATTGCTCTCTAAGGATTCTATCTAGTGAATTTGCTGATTGATTTAAAATCATGTCCTCTCTTTAAAACTTTTACAAAGATCTCATATTTCGTAAGTCTATCAATCTATTAGAGTCAATTCTTAACCATCTGTCAATCAGATATACTTATTCTTCTTTTATAAAAAATCAAAATTTCATACTACTTAACCTGGAGTCGACTCATGATTGACTCCTGCTAGAGTCGACTCATGAAAACCTAAAGTCGACTCATAGTCGGAAACCTAGTTTTTAAACCTGAGTCCTCTCCTCCTTGTCTCACTTCATCCTTTCACGGTTCAACCTTAGACCTAATCCAAAGCCGTGAGGGACCCTCCATTGATACCTCCACCTATCCTCTTCTTGATTTTCTTTGGATTTTTTCCTCCATGGTGCACAATAGCACCTAGGTAAAAGATTTGTGTTGTTCGAAGGAGATTGAATCCAACGAGCAACGTGAATCATCAAGTGATGGGGATTGCGACTATAATGAAGGTAACCCCATTCTCTAGTCACCTGCTCCTCCTTCTTCTTTGCTTTTGGACTGACAAGTAACCACTAGAAGAAACGTCGATTTTTGATTTTTTGATCGAAAAGGGTTGAGGATTAGCTTATGGATCTAATCCCAATAGTGGGAGAGATTCTTTTCAATCAATAAGCCCACCTATCCATAATTGGTTCGAGAGTTTTATAGATGCATATTTAGGGGAGAGGATGATCTGAAATGCATAATAAAAGGAGTCATCGTTCACCTTATCCCTGACAGACTCGAACAGATTTGGAGACTACCCATTGAGAGATTAGCACCACAGTGGCCATCTGATCATAATTTTGCCCTTAGCTTGATTATTGGATTGAGCAACATAGAAGGAAACACAAAAATAGAGGCAAACAACCTATTTATTGAGATGAGGATACTTAGTCACATAGTTGCTTGGATTATCTTTCTCAAGACTGGCCAATTTGATCTAGTTCCAGATAGGATAATTGGTATTATAGACTGCATTGTCCAAGGTGTGCAGCTCGACCTCCCATTATTAATTTTTAGATAGATGAGAGATGGTGTATGCAGGGCTAAAGTATGCCTTCCCTATGGCATGGCTTTGACCTCTGTCTTCAGAGAGGTTGGAATAGACTTTAATGGAGAGTTTTCTATTCACCTGAGACATATAGATACCTATGGGGGGAAGATACTTACTTGGATGGGTTATCAAAAGCTAAATGATAGATGGGTCAAGAGAGTATCTGGATAGGAGCAGCCACAGACTCGAGATGGAGTCGAATCGAGTCAGCCTGCAGATATTCCTCCAGCACAGCCTCCGATTGAGTCAGCTGTAGACCCATTCACCACTCCCTCAGATTGATCTACTAGAGTTCATCCCCCATTAGCTCATACTGATGATAATCAGGTGGCCCAGATTATCCACTTTATTTTAGATGGACTGAGACCACAGATGGAGGGGATCCAGACTGAGATAGCTAGGCTAACATTTGAGGTTGGACGTCTGACTCAGCTTATGGAGCAGAGAGAGAGATCCAATATATCCTCAGATATGATCACATCACTCTTAGCTTCTATAGGATAGCTAGTGGATATTCTGAGGACCCATGCTCTACCAGGATCGACAACAAAAGCGATCGCAGTAGCAGCAAAGGCAGCAATAGTAGTGGTTGAGGTAGAGTATCAGCAGCTGCCACTAAGACAATTGAGGTAGAGCTAGACATTTTCTTTATTCTACCTCCAATTTCTGAGCCTCCCCTATGTGTCTGATTAGCCTCCTACCACATAGCCTCCTCCCAGATCCCTTAGGACATATTCTCGAGTTGGAGGACCATCCACTCACACCAGGAGTAGGAGGGTGACTTAAGTTAGCTCCTCTACCACTCTTAAGATTCTATCTGACTGATCCACTAGGACTTAGGCTCTTTTATATATGGATTAGTCTATGTCTATGTGATGTTTTAGGACCTAGTCGAATCATCTTATTATTGGATGCTGATACTTTATCTTAGGATCTGGTTTATGTTGTATGGAAGTGCTTATACTGCTTGAGTATCTTTTTGTATGCAGTACATACTCCTATGAACGATATATTTTTTTCATATATGTATGCATGTTTACTTTTATATCTTTTTCTTGTAAATAATTTTTTAATGATGATAAAAGGAGGGAGAAAAAGATAAGCATAAAGAAAGAAAAAGCACACAAAAATGAAGGAGAAAAAGATAAGCAAAAAGTAAGGAGAAGGATACAAATAAAAGCACTCAAGAAAAATTAAACAAGTACAACAAGTGACTCATATTTTAAAAAGTCCTAAAAATGAGATACATACTTTAACATTCTAAAAATTTGGCACAAAATGGCACACTAATGGCATGTTAATGGCACATACCAAAAATTCTAAAATTTCTTAATTGATGGCATATTTTACTTTTAGCAAATAGAAAAGAGGAGAATCATTGTAATTAAAATAATAAATTATCAAAAAAATAGATGAACTTATGTATAATCTGAATTTGCATTGGTCACCTTAAGTTACAAATATGGAATGTTGCTTTTTTCACCTTGCATGCCTTTTTGAATTTGTAAATGTTATGCAAGAACTTAAAGGTTTTATCATCATCAAAAAGGAAGAGAATGTTGACCCTAGGTATGATTTTGATGAATAACAAAATATTTGAGTCGATTTTTGGTACTAACAATTTGGTTGGAGTGTTTAAGATGAAGTTCAGGAGGATAGAAACCCATCTCAATGATGCTCCATATTTTTGATTGAAAGAACCAAGAAAGAAGAGCAAAAGAGATCAAGCCAAATGTTTCTCAAAGAATATTGGGTCAAGAAAGAACTCAAGAGAAGTTTAAAAATAAATCTAGCATAGTTTCAGCACTTGGCATAGATCAGAAGTTGATCAGGAGTCGATTAGGAGTAGAGTCAAGAAAAGCAGGAGTTGACTCATGTCTTAGAAGGGCACCAGTCTAAGAATAGAAAGCTAAATTTTTCATCCTACGATTGGAGTCGACTCACGAAGTCCAGGAGCTTATAGAACTAGCATGGACATAAAACATTGAGTGTTGGATTTTTTGCTCTACGACTGGAGTTGACTTAAGGCTCTGGAGAGTCAACTCCCGAGCTACTAATAGTCCCGATGACTAGTTTTTAGAACTATCCAGATTTTATTTTGGACGCTCTAAATGAGTTTTTCTGATATTCCAATGATTATAAATCCATTTTTGGAGTTCTTAACTTGGATTAGAAAGCTTCTAAGATCAGATTAAAGCTTGGAAATACAAGATATAAATATAAGAAAGTGGAAAATATCAGCAATAATTTAAAAACTCTATGCAGTCAAAATAGTGTGCTTTAAAGAGCCTTTATTGCTGTTCAACCACTCAACATGCTGTGCAATCAAGGCATTCTTAAGTAAAGGAAGGGAGCATTCATTGTAAAAGCCCTCCAACTACTCTGTTTGTGCATCAAAGCTTCAAAATTAGCTCTTTAAGGAGTTTGTTTTGTTCTTAAATTTCTGCATTCTGAAATCTCTATATTTCAAGTTTCAAAAGGATTAAAACTTGGGGGATAGGCCCATCCAAGCCTTGAATTGGATTTGTACAAGCCTAGGAGGGGCTTAGAATTAGGTTTTAGTTGGTTAGCCTATAAAATCAATTGGATTTAGATTGCAAGCTCGGAAAAAATAATCTTACCGTAATCTTGAGGATTATAGTGAAATTCTCAAGTGGAGTGCTTGAGAAGTGGACATAGGTGTTGGGTTTGACACCAAACCACTATAAAAATCTTATGACTTTGTGTATGATTTTCTTCATTAGCTATTATTATTTTTTGCTCATTTAATTACTGCATTTTTAGCATAGTAGTATTCTAATTCTGCATATATACTTGGTAATCTTAAAATTTTTGAAAAATCTAATTCAGCTCCTTTTTTTGGTTGTTTTTTTGGGCAACAGATAAGTTATCATCCTTATTAATAACTTATCATTTGATCGTGAATAATTTAAGAACCATCCGATAAATTCTTCTTTATCGATTAATTATGGTTCTAAGGACTTCATCATAAGATAGGAGTTCATTTAAGGAAGATAGAACTTTGATGATGAATAAGCCAAATAACTATTATTATTTGATAATTTATATACTAATTTCAATCATCTACAACTTAGATGATTGACTTTAGGACATATTTTCTAACACTTGGATGAGCCAAATCTAATTTGACTGAGTTCAGACCAACCAGGAAGTTCATAGAAGGAGAAAGTTAAGTTTAATCATGTGCTAGCACGATTTTCTTGAACCTAATTAGATCTAATCCAAATCAATCGGACTATGTTAGCCTAATTCAAGACATCCAGATCCAAATCCTTATTTATGTTATCCAGTTAGGTTCAGTTTTGTATGGTAATGGGACATATCGTGATCTTCATCATTGACATCATTGAAATATCTTTCGATGGATCAGAACTCTTTTTGATTCATCCAATTAGAATCGAGGATCATTGAGATAATTCTAATTGATCTCAAAATCCATCAGTGACACCTAGTAGTATATGGTGGTAATTCATCATAACTAAATACGAACCTCTCAGTGCAGCCAACTGTGTGATTGGGTTCTTCTATCATAAGCCTTGATAAAATCTAGGTCAAGATAAACTCATCAAATCTAACACCTATCATATGAATAAATCATTCGATTCGAGTCTAATGTGAAATTCTAATAGAAAATTCTTTTTATTATTTTACACTACCATAGCCATGGGCTTTAGGACTTAATCTCATGATGATCATAGGACTACTCCTCTACCGAGATTGATAGATTTCATTTTGGTGCGATCCAATTCCTATAATGAACATGCTATATCGAACATACACCTCAAGATTCTAAATGGCTAGAAGATCAAGTTGTGGTATAGTTAAACTATAATACCCTTAAAATGAACTACCAATACACCTCAGATCAAAGAACCAAACACATAATTATAGCATCGAGCTAGTCATCGACGAGAAGGTAGACTCTCTTATGACTACTCAAGGTGGTCATGCTCAGTGCCCTTATTCTCGACAAGTACATGTACTCTCACTCTGGTGTCTCTATATTATAGACTCAAGACTTATCTTTCTAAGAAAGTGATCGTACATCAATCTTCTAGATCGATCACCATCCTATGATCTGAAGTAGTTTATGAGTAAATTATGACAACATGTTTTAAATTCTTAATTCTTGAGAATATATGTTATCATATATGTTAATCCAATGGTTGTATCACAGATACTTTAATACATGTACAAATATTATAGAATAATCTTTTTATTAATTATAAGTCAAAATTATAAAAATGTCCCAATAAAGTATTTACAAATATTGGCTAATTTAGCTTTTAGGACACACATCAAATAAACTTCCACTTGACCTAAAACTAATTGGCTATAAATCTAAGTCCCATCTTCTCAAGATGGACTTCGATCTTTTATTGGCTCAAAGGCTTTGTCAGTGGATCAGCCATATTGTCTGCGGTGTTGATTCTTTTGACCTTGATGTATCTCTTCTCGAGGTAATCGTAGATGAGCTGGAACCACTGCTTGACGTGCTTGGACTTCTGGTGAGATGTCGACTACTTAGCTAGGGCTATAGCACCATTGTTATTGCAATACAGAGGGACAACATCACTCTGAGCTATACAATGAACTTCTTAAACCAAAATGCTTCCTTCATAGCTTCCAAGGTAGTGATATACTTTGCTTTCATGGCAGAGTCTGCTATCACTGTCTGCTTGAAATCTTCTAGCTTATAGCAGCACCATTGCATAGGAATAGACTATCAGATGTCAATTTTCGATCATCTATGTTAGACATAAAATTTGAGTCTATATATCCCTAGATCTGGAGTTCTCCATTACCAAAAATCAAAAATATATCCTTAGTCCTTCTCAAATACTTAAGGATACATTTCATAGAAGTTCATTGCTCTTTGTCTAGATTTGACTGATACCTACTAGTGACACTCACAGCATGGGTGATATTAGATCGTGTACATAGCATGGCATACATTAGGCTCCCTATAGCTAAAGCAAAAGGGATCTTGCTCATGCATTCAATCTCTTTCGATGTGTTGGGGCATATCTTCTTGGAGAGATGAATGCTATATCTAAAGGGCACAAGTCCTCTCTTGGATTTCTCCATGTTGAACCTCTTCAGCACTTCCTCTATGTACATCTTTTATGAGAGACTCAGCATCCTCTTTGGTCTATCCCTATAGACTTTAATCTCCAAAATGAATGATGTCTCTCCTAAGTCTTTCATAGAAAATTTTTTAGATAACCATACTTTGACTGAGGTCAACATGAGAATATCATTTTCAATTAGGAGGATGTCATCCATGTACAGTATAAGAAAGATAACAGTGCTCCCACTAACCTTTTTGAATACATAGGATTCATGCTCATTCTTGATGAAATCGAATGATTTGATCACATCATTGAAATGAGCATTCCATATCTAAGATACTTGCTTAAGTCCATAGATGGACCTTTGCAGCTTGCATACTTTGTGATCACCATCACTGGAAATGAAACTAAGCGACTATTTCATAGGGATATCTTGCTCAAGATATCGATTTAGGAATGCTATTTTCATGTCCATCTACTATATTTTATAATCAAAATATGCTGCAATGGCAAGCAATATGTGGTTGTATGTAAGCATGGCTACTGATGAGAAGGTATTCTAATAGTCAGTACCTTCATGCTAACTATACCCTTTTGCTACTAACCTAGCCTTAAATATCTCCATATTTTTATCTACACCAATCTTTCTTTTGAGGATTTATTTATACCCAATAAGTACAATATCTTTAGGTGGATCTACCAAGGTCTAGACTTGGTTCGAGTACATTGAGTCGATTTCTAACTTCATTATCCCTCACCATTTTTCGGAGTCGATATCTGATATCATTTCGTCATAGGTTTTGGGATCATCTTCATGAACCCCATTTTTCATGAGAAACATTTCTTCTACATTCCCTAAAATAATACTTAAGTACCTCTTAGGAGGACAAAAAATTCTATTTGACCTATGAGGTAGAGAAGGTAGTATGTGGATTGGCTCAGACTAACTAGGTTTCTTCGATTTCTTGGCTCGTTGCTCTTCGGAGACTTTCTCCTTGAGGCTAATTTATCTTCCTATGCCACCATCTTGAATAAATTATTTCTAAAAAAATATGGCATGTTGACTCATAATCACATTGTAGTTTACTGAAAGATTGAAGTAATATCCTAACGACTCTTTAGGATATTCAATGAATCGAGCTCTAAAAGACCTAGATTCTAATTTGCCTGCTTGCTATCTCTTAACTATTAGGATTTGTGATGCTCTCAAGCTTTGGAAGGCCACAGGAGGAGTCAGAGTGTTAGCTCCGAAGAGTCTTAGACGAGTGTAGTCCTAAGGCTAGGATAGAAATTATCCTAGGGTGGAGGCTGTGTGTAGCCCTTCACGGGCTTGAGGTTCAGGTGTGAGGACCTTGAGAGGCTTGGTAGATGCTCCAGAGATCTGAGATACAAGATGGAGCAAAGGATCGAAGCCAGAAGGAGTATCAGTCAAGATAAAGATTGGCACACAAGTGGACTGACTCGAATATGCAGTCAAGCTAGCTCATGCTAAGACCGAGTTGGCTCGAACCATAGTTGAGCCAGCCCTCTTAAGCAGATAGAAGATAGTGTTCAAATGAGACGTAGTTGAACTAGCTCGACTTTTGATAGAGCCGACTTGAGGTGGCGAACAGAACTAGATGGAATTTTCTATTTGATCTTGGATTTGGTTTAATCCAAGGGATCTTAAGACCTGGTTTATAAGGTCTTAAGAAGGCTAACTGATGTATGGATCGAATTTAGATCCAGGAGATGAGAGCATGGGAGACATTGGTGTACATTGGCTTGATGAGTGCTTTCATGTATTGGGTTAGCATAGGAGAGTTTTTCAATTGGAGTTTAGGTTTATTTGGATTCATGTGGTATAATAAAAATCCTTGGATATATAAACTAAGGTATTGTAATTTTTACAAGTGTAGAATCAATAAAGAGCTTTTCTCCCAAAACTATCTTCTCTCTAGTTCCAACAGATGGAAATCGTGTAGGGTTCTAATCATGCTTTTTGAAACTTTTTAAAAAATTTAAGTGCAGCGAAAGCTAAAATTAATCTAATATTAATTTTATACATATTATGATCATATCAAAAATTCTACATAAGTATCTAGACATGTATATATGCAATAGAAAATTAAATGCATTCAATCAGTAAATCATATTTGTTGATCGACTCATGTTTAGAACATGATACCTATGCACGGATAGACAAACTTCATAATCTGACAACCCTAGGAAGAAGATCCCTCATGATATGATGCAGTTGCATAGTTGTCGAGCCTCTATGGTTAGTCTATATGGAGCTCTTGGTCCCGACCAGCTCCACCATAGTGCTAGCTTCTCGTCGGAGCCTTCGATGGCCGATCTTAGTCGATCCGATTGACCACCTTTCTCCTGATCTCTTGGATGCTCTAGCAGGATAGAAGACATTGTATGAAGGATGATGAGATGGTGTGAAAGATTTAATGGAGATTGGATGCTTACAACACTTAATCTCGCCACCTGATCCCTAGGTCCCAACCCTAGGACCTCCCACACCTGAAACCCTAGAGTCCCCACTCTCAAGTTTCATTTTGTGACCAATAATTGACCTCACAGAAGTCCCCACACCAATCACTATTTAACTAAGAAACCCCTTTCTCAGTTGCACACACGCACACTTTCAAAACCTTTTCAAAATTGTGTGAGTTAAGAAGTGTAGAAGAGATATGGCGCAAGGGGTTTCTCACCTTCTCTCCTTGAATTTTCCATGCCCAAAAGTAGCACCCCACCCCTAGTTATTCTCTCTCCAAAAGATCATTTTTGGTTCATGCATGCATGAAAAAATTCTCATTTAAAATGGGCAACACTCCATAGGAAAAACACGTGGGTTTTGGATGAGGATGGAAGGTTAGGAGGTTTCAACCAATCGCTTGAATTCAAAATTTAAGCTACTATCTTATCCAATCTTCAATGCAAATTCCACCTGAGAAATGTGTAGAAGAACCTTTCATCTACACGCCCACTCTGAGCAGAAGCCAGAAATGTATGACAAAAATCCTAGGGAGGCATGGAGATGAGATAGGGGAGAGATAAGTTTCAACCACTAACCATCTAAGTTGAATTTGAAATTCAACTTAGTTTGAACCAGTCCAACTCTTGGACCAGGTCAATGGTAGAAAGAGGGGAGGCACAAAACCCTTTTCTAGCATGGGAAATCACATGCAAAAACAAAAAAGCATGGAGAGAGGCATGGGTCAAAAAGTCTAGGCACAGGGAGATTTCAAATTCAAAATTAAACTTGTCCAAATTGGTTTCAACCAAATTGATTTATCCAAATCCAATTAAACTAGGATAAACCTAAACAAATTAGGCTTAATCTAACATAATAAAATTCTAATCAAATTAGTAATTAATTAGGTTTAGGTCCTGATCAAATCAGGGTTGAATCTTCCATAGCGATTAGGTCATCTCATGACCTGATTGGGTCAAACCCAATTGAATCCAATTCAATCAAATTTGATCAAATTCTCATTGCTCAATCAAATTTAGTTAATTAGCAATCTAATTATTAATTAATCTTCTAATAATATCAAAGTTTCAATCTAGTGGAATCCATGAAGGTAGAGTCCTAGTCCAGTGGAACTTTCGATCATAGAGTCCCAATCCAGTGGGACTCTTGACCATAGAGTCTTAGACCATTGAGACTTTTGGTCAGCCATTAGATCAGGTAAGAAATTCTATTGTGTATGACCCCAAAGGTTCGAATCTTAAGTCGGTAGCATAAAAATCAATTTTTGTACCAATCAATATGACCATCTAGCAATGATACCCAACGTTAGGATAGGTCGAATAATCGCATACCAATATCCATGAACCTGTGGTATATGGTTACTATATAATTTATTTTCTTGACCCAAAAGCTCAAAAGATGACCTAGGCTTTAACTATCAATCTTGAAAAATTATCTACGTTGTATTTCAAATTTTAATATTTATCATATGGACTACCTCGGTCGAGATTTTGCTAAATTAAAATACAGTGATGCATTTATTCCAATACTTAAAGAGGTCAATCCCATTTTGACTTATGCACTGACTAAATAAGTATTTGACTACACTCAGTAGTCTTCCATCACTGAATTAGAAATTCAGGTAGTCTGGTATCAAAGTATAGTGAGTTATTTACAGATCACCATGGTGATCTTAGGTCTAAGGACACTTATACCCATATTTTTCATGAGCAACTCTTGACAGTAGAGAGCTCCATAGTTGGATCACAATCAGTAAAATATATTCCTACATTTTACCTGCATGCTATACTAGTATCTTTATACTCCTTGGTTAAGAGGATAACCAACCTATATGGTATGCAATGATCTATACTCGATAAACATTGTCGTCCTAGGTAACAACAATCATTTGATCACGATCAGATTTAAGGACTAAATGATAAATCCTTCTTTATCGAGTCTAAATAGACCCAAGATCTTTATCATAGAAGAGTTTATTATAGGAAGATGCACAAACATGATAAAATGCTAGGATAATAATTTTATTTATTTATAATTCAAGTATAAATTACATACATCTGAACCATCTACAATCTAGATAATTAGCTTTATGATATAATACCCAACAACTTCCACTTAGACTTAAGCCAATCAAAATAGTATTGAATACCCATATTTCATTTATGATTGTCAAACTCTTTGATTTTGATGGCTTTAGTTAATGGGTCGACTATTTTCTTCTTCCCGTCGATCTTTGGAAGGTCGATGTCACCTTGCTCCACAATCTCTCATATAAGATGGTAGCGAGGTAGAATGTGCTTGGTGCGCTGAAGTGCCTTCGACTCTTTTGCTTGGGCTATGCTCTAGTGCTGTCACAGTAAAGCAGAACTGGACCATCCAAGGAGGGTGCGAGTCCTAGCTCGCTAATAAACTTTCACAACCATGCAACTTTCTTTGCAGCATTTGATGCCAAGACATACTCTACCTCGCATACAGAATCAGCCATAGTGTGCTTCTTGAAACTCTTCTAGTAGACCGCTCCATCATTTAGGATAAACACATAACCTGACACAATCTTACTATCATCATGATCTAATTGATAATTAAAATTAGTATATCCCACAAGTTTCAAGTCAGTATCTCCATAGATGGGCCACTAGTTCTTAATATTTCTTAAATGCTTTAGGATTGTCTTTACAACCTTTCAATGATTCTTATCTAGATTAGACTGGTATTTACTCATTACCCCTAGTGAGTGTGCCACATTCGATCTCGTATACGTCATGACATATATAATAGGATCCATAGTCGAAGCATGTGGTATTCTACTCATGGAGAATTAAGATGATAGCCAAATCTTTATTCCCATAATACAGGAATATCATTCTTGATTAAGAGAATATCATCCACATATAATACAAGAAATATGACTATAGAACCTATTGGGGATAAATCCCGCTTCAGCTAAAGTCTAGCTCGATACCCGACCTAATGCAACCGATAGCCGTAGAAGAGCTACGGCAGACGGGCTTCAGTCGAACTCCCAGTGGCCGAGCTTCTTCCAGCAGGCCGAACTAGGTAGCTGCCGAGCTTCTTCCGAACTCCCAACGTCAAGATCGAACTTCCTGGGCGGTCGAACTCCTTCGAACTCCCCACGGCCGAACTCCTTCGGACTCCCCAAGGCCGAACTCCCTCAGACTCCCCACGGCCGAACTCCTTCGGACTCCCCACGGCCAAACTCCTTCGGACCGACTCCAAGCGACCGAGCTTTAACTCAGCGGACGAGCCTTAGCCAAACCAACCAGCAATCGGAGTCCTTCGACCAGGCCTTAGTCGAGCTTCTTCGGGCCTCCCAGTGGTCGAACTTCTCGGCAATCGTCCCTCGGCCAAACTCTACAGATGGCCGACCCTTCAGCCAGCCGAACTCCCCCAGCCTTCCCTTCTGTCGGGCTCTCCTACGAGATGAATTATCGCCATCAGTCTGCGACAGGCGATGAAACCAGACGACATGGCTACCACCTCTGGCAACGCCACTCCCTGACGATGCCTTCCTGTTCGTACCGAACTCCATGCGGCCCATGACTTATCAATATGGCCATCACTGACCGCCTGACGACGCCATCCTCTCCGTACCGAACTCCATGCGACGGTATGGCTGTCGCCATCAACTAAGCTCCGCCTACAAAGGACCCTCCAGATACGCCAAGGCTAAGCTCTCTGACCTCTAGTCTCTCTGAGCTCTCCTCCTCATCTCTAAGCTCCGAAACTCATTCCGAGCACTCCATTTCTATTGGCCAAAAACTGACTTGACCGTCGGAGGGTCCTGCCGGAGCCACCCCCACCAGCTCCGGATGGGACTTCATTTTGCAGGTCCCCAGCGGTGACCTCAGCGGCCCCCACTCCGGCTACCTTCGGCGATGATGAGTTTCTGCACCAACAGATTGGCGCTAGAGGAAGGGCACTGAACCTTCGAGGTTCCCTTGTTCTTAAAGGAGTGCTCGGCAACTCTTCTCTTCCCTCTCCGGAGATCTTCCTTTTCTCTCCCGAAGAGAAAATGCCCTCAGGAGAGCTTCGACTCGGCGATCGACGGCCTACGCACCGGGTGCGTCTGCTCCCGCTGCAGCCCCGGTAGCCCAGGCTCCACCCAAAGCCACCGCAGATGTAGAGCAGTCCTAGACGGGCTCGCGGCCCCACCAAGATGATACAGGCCGTGTGACAACCTCGGGCAGAGACTTTACCAGCAAGCCCGCCATGAGGATGCGAGGAATTGGCCTTGAGGGGGAGCGTTTGGGTGTACCAATCGCATTTGGGAAGGAGAAATGGAGAGTCGAACTTCTCTCGCGAAAGGCCTCGTGGGAAAGCAGAGAGAAGTTCGGCTTAAGCGAGGCCGAACCCCCACTCAAGTCCGTCATCGAGGAAGCCCCGACAGAGGGGCATGGACATCCTCGGGAGAAGGTTTTGCAAGGAGGCGGAATGAAGTTCGACCGCGTCCAAGGAGGTGGAGTGAAGTTCGGCAATGTCCATAACCTCCCCAGCACAAGGAAAGACGAACTCCACCTCGAAGCAAAGCTGAACTTCCCTTCGAGGCTCCTCATCCGAGTGAAGTTTGATGCAAGCGAGAACGGATGAAGTTCAATGGGAGCAAGGCCTAACTCCCTTTGAAGCTCATCGACGAAGTTCGGCGTAAGTGAGGCCGAACTCCACCTTGAAGCTCATCGACTCATCGACGAAGTTCTCCCACGGAATGAAGTTCGGTGGAAGGCCGAACTCCTCAGCTCATCATCGAAGTGAAGTTCGGCACAAACAAGGGTGGAGCAAAGTTCCCCATGGAATGAAGTTCGGCGTGAAAAAGTCGACCTCTCCAAAGCCGAATGAAGTTCGATGGAGGAAAGCCGATCTCTCCAAAGCCGAATGAAGTTTGGCGTGAAAAAGCCGATCTCTCCAAAGCAGAATGAAGTTCGGCGTGAAAAAGCCGAGCTCCCCAAAGCAGAATGAAGTTCGGCGTGAAAAAGCCAAGCTCCCTAAAGTGGAATGAAGTTCGGCACAAACGAAGGCGGAGGAAAGTTCTCCCGTGGAATGAAGTTTGGCGGAAGTTCGAACTCCTCAGGTCATCATCGAAATGAAGTTCGGCAAGGCCGAACTCTCCCTTTGAAGCTCATCAATAAAGTTCGGCGCAAGTGAGGCCGAACTCCACCATCACAGTAAAGTTCGGTGCAAGCAGTGGTAGAACGAAGTTCTCCCATAAATGAAGTTCAGCATAGAGGAGGCCGAACTCCATAGCAGATCACCCCAAATGAAGTTCGGCCGCGCTCTAGACCGCCCCAGGGGCGATCCGAGGCCGAACTCCCCTCGAGTACGTCGCTACAACGAATTCACTGGGAGGTGCAATAAAATTCGGGCAAGCAAAGCCGACCCCCTCCCTACGAGCAAGGAAGTCCGGACAAAGAAGCATGAAGTTCTCCTACGGAAAGTTTCGCGGGAAAAGCGGAATGAAGCTCCGCGCAAGCGAAGCCCGAACTTCTCGAGCTCACTATAAAGGAAGCCCCGATAGAAAGGGCGCGAAGAAATCCTCCTCCCAAAAGGTTCCGCAACTACGACCTGCTCCTCTAACTCGAATTCTCAGCGAAGTTAAAAGCCAACCGCCAAGACCGAAAGGACTACGGCCTCCCCAAACGTACGTGATCGAAGCAAGTAATGCCCCTACCATCGCGACCACGGCCACGACACTGAGGAATATGTTCAGCTCCAAGACTGAGATTGAAGAGCTCGTCAAAAAGGGGTGGCTGGGATAAATTCTTTCGACACCAGTCTGAAGCAGGAGATGATCGGCCAAAGGGTGCTACCATAGCCAGAAATGATAAGAAGGTTGGCCACCTTCGCGACGTCATCAACATGCCACCCCCGGGAGGAGCTAAGAGCTAGCTACATCGGCGAATTCATCACCTCCCAGTGTCAAAGTCCAAGAGAAAGCATGCTCCAAATTGAGGAGGCCAGCATGTAGATAGAGGAGGTCATCTGGATGGGACTTACTGCCCGAGGGAACTCCGAAGAGCAACGTCCCGACGACCCTCAAAATGAAAATGAAAATGTGCTGCGAGTAACTTTTCTTCGATAAAATTCTTCCCCTTCTCAATAATGTTGTTTCTGGATGCGAAAACGTGCGATGATAGGGAAGAAGCAGTCAATAGTTTTCGTATTAGGAACAGGAGGAGAACCTCCTTACACGAGTAGGTCAAAAACTAACCTCGCTAGAGATAAGATCTCTTCCAAGCGAAGGCCTCGTTCACAAAGGACGAGATGGGGGGAGAAGGCTCCGACGAGGGGCCCTTATGTGCCCCCACAGCCCGTTAGGAACAGGAGGAGAACCTCGTCCTAACGCGAGCAACAACCTCGGCTAGAGATAAGATCTCTCCCGAGCGACCTGTTGACAACCTCGGCTAGAGATAAGATCTCTCCCGAGCGACCGAGTTAACCTCGGCTAGAGATAAGATCTCTCCCGAGCGACCGCGAACAGCCTCGGTTAGGAACAGGAGGAGAACCTCATCCTAATGCGAGCACCAACCTCGGCTAGAGATAAGATCTCTCCCGAGCGACCGTGAATAACCTCGGTTAGGAACAGGAGGAGAACCTCATCCTAACATGAGCAACAACCTCGGCTAGAGATAAGATCTCTTCCGAGTGACCGTTGACAACCTCGGCTAGAGATAAGATCTCTTCCGAGCGACCGAGTCAACCTCGGCTAGAGATAAGATCTCTTCCGAGCGACCATTTGACAACCTCGGCTAGAGATAAGATCTCTCCCGAGCGATCGAGCCAACCTCGGATAGGAACCAGAGGAGAACCTCATCCTAATGCGAGCAAAGTTCAAGTCCGAGCTCCGAAGTCCATAGGAAAGAGAATCTTCATCAACCTCGGCCAGAGGGCTTCAACATCGACCTCGGCCAGAGAAAGCTATCATGTCGACCTCGGCTAGAGATAAGATCATTGACAACCTCGAGCGATCGAGCCAGCCTCGGTTATGAATAGGAGGGGAACCTCATCCTAACGCAAGCATCGACCTTGGCTAGATAAAGCAACTGTATCAACCTCAAGCTGGAGATGGGATCTCCCCCGAGCTTCGACCCAGACCAGCATAGAGCTCAGAGGAAGACTTCGGCAGTCGCCTTTTCTGCACTCCCTTCCTTCGATTTTCGAACTCGGGAGTGGGGGGGTTAGTGTTGGGGATAAATTCCGCTCCAGCCGAAGTCTAGCTCGATACCTGGCCTAATGCAATCGATAGCCATAGAAGAGCTATGGCAGACGGGCTTCAGCCGAACTCCCAGCGGCTGAGCTTCTTCCAGCAAGCGGAACTAGTTTGCTTCCGAGCTTCTTCCGAACTCCCAGCGTCAAGATCGAACTTCCTGGGCGGCCGAACTCCTTCGAACTCCCCACGGCCGAACTCCTTCGGACTCCCCAAGGCCGAACTCCCTCGGACTCCCCACGGCCGAACTCCTTCGGACTCCCCATGGTCGAACTCCTTCGGACCGACTCCAAGCGGCCGAGCTTTAACTTCTCAGTGGACGAGCCTTAGCCGAACCAACCAGCAACCGAAGTTCTTTGACCAGGCCTCAGTGGAGCTTCTTCGGGCCTCCCAGCGGTCGAACTCCTCGACAATCATCCCTCGGTCAAACTCTACAGATGGCCGACCCTTCAGCCAGCCGAACTCCCCCAGCCTTCCCTTCTGTCGAGCTCTCCTATGAGATGAATTGTTGCCATTAGTCTGTGACAGACGACGAAATCAGACAATATGGCTACCACCTCTGGCAACGCCACTCCCTGACGATGCCTTCCTCTTCGTACCAAACTCCATGCGGCCCATGACTTGTCAGTATGGCCATCATCGATCGCCTGACGACGCCATCCTCTCCATACCAAACTCCATGCGATGGTATGGCTGTCGCCATCAACTAAGCTCCACCTACAAAGGACCCTCCAGATACGCCAAGGCTAAGCTCTCTGACCTTTAGTCTCTCTGAGCTCTCCTCCTCATCTCTAAGCTTTGGAACTCATTCCGAGCACTCCATTCCTATTGGCCAAAAACTGACTTGACCATCGGAGGGTCCTACCGGAGCCACCCCCACCGGCTCTGGATGGGACTTCATTTTGCAGGTCCCCAGCGACGACCTCAGCGGCCCCCATTTTGGCTACCTCCGACGACGATGAGTTTCTGCACCAACAGAACCATTAGTCCATTTATACATGCAGGGTTTCTCTCCATTCTTAACGAAGCCATATGTTCTGATCATCTTATCAAAATGCATGTTCCAACTCTGAGATATCTGCTTCAATCCATAGATGGATCTTTAAAGCTTACACACGCTGAACTCATCTATGAATATGAATCCCTCAGGCTATATCATATACACCTTTTTATCTAGCTCTTTATTTAGGAAAGCTATCTTCATATCCATTTGTCAGATCTTGTAGTTCACGTATGCTGCTATCGCAAGCATAATCCGAATGGACTTAAGCATTGCCATAAAAAAAAAATATCTCATCATAATCAATATCATAATGCTGATGATATTTCTTGACAACCATACGGACTTTATAGATCTCCACCTTTCTATCTGTACCTCTTTTTCTTTTGAAAATTGACTTACACCCAATGGATTTTACCTCTTCAGGTGGATCAACCAGTGTCCATACACTATTGACCCTCATGGATTTCATTTCGGACTTCATGGCTTCTAGCCATTTATTGAAGTCAAATCTCTGCATGGCATCCATGTAGGTGATCAGATCCTCATCGTTCTTATCAAGTTCAATAGGATCACCATCCTAGATCAAGAAATCATATTATCTATCCAACTGATGCGATACTGTATTGGATCTCCTCAAGAGTGTCTCTACAACAGGCTTTGAGTTTGATCTTATCAAATCCAGTTCTATAGGTTTACTAGAATGTATTGGTTCTTCCATCTGTCGAACTTCACCAAACTCAATATTAGAGGCAGCTGTTCCTTCCTTAAAAAATTTCTTTTTCAAAAAGACTATCCTATTGTTGACAAACATCTTTTGCTCTTCAGCAAGGTAGAAGTAATATCTCCTAGTTTTCTTGGGGTATCCTATAAATAAGTATTTATCAAACCTAGGTCCAAGATTTTCTACCTGCAAATGTTTAACATAAGCCAAACATCTCCAAATCTTAAGATGAGAGAGTGTCGACCTATGCCCAATCCATATCTCATATAGAGTTTTTGCAATAGACCTGCTTGAAACTATTAAAAAATGTATCCTAAAGCCAATCATCTAAATTATAGATAACTGAAATTAGTATATGAATTATCAAATAATAATAGTTATTTGGCTTATTCATCATAAAAGATCTATCTTTCTTAAATAAACTCCTAAATTATGATGAAGTCTTTAGAACCATACTTAATCGATAAAAAAAATTTATCTGATGGTTCTTAAATTATTCATGATCAAATAATAAGTTATTATTAAAGATGATAACCTATCGAGTGTAGGTTGCTGTATGTCATATACATTGGTTGTCCTCATAACCAAGTAGTGTAGAGACACTGGTATGACATACAGATGAGATTTAGGAGTACATCTATACTGAATATGACCAATGTAGCACTCTACTATCAAGAGAAGCTAGCTAAGAAAAATGAGTATAAGTATCCCTCCGACCTGAGATCACCACAGTAACTTTCAAGCAACTCACTATACTTTGGTGTCCAATAACCTATATTTTTAATATAGGATCGAAAAATTTTTGGATACAATCGAGTATTTGTAGTGTCGATGTATGAGTTAAGATGGGATTGACCACTTTCGATTAACTTTAGGAAGCGAATATCTCGCTATGTTTTAATTTAGCAAAACTTAGGCCTGGATAAACCTCATGAGGAGTCACGAGATTTGCAAAATTTTGAAACACAATATGGATGACTTGTACGAGTATTGACAGCTAACTCAAAGTCGTCCTGAGCATTATTGATCAAAGAGATGAATTATACAATAACCATAGGCTAGGGTTCTAAGAATATTATTTTGCATACATTCGACCTATCCGAACGTCAGATATCATTGCTAGATGGTCATTTTGATTGGTATAGAAATTGGTTCCTATGCTACCAACTTAGGTTCAAACTTATGGGATCACATATATTAGAGATTATTACCTGATCAAATGGTTGATCGATGATTGAGAATCATTCAATGATCGAATCATCAATGCGATTGATGATCAATCAAATGCAAATATTGCAGGAGGATTGATTAGCAATTAGATTGCTAATTGACTTGATTTGATTAAGCAATTAGATTGAGATCAAGTATAATTAAATTAGATTCAATTAGAATTGGTATGAACTTAATTAGATTGAGTCTAATTTATTTATTGGATAAGCCAATTACAAGAAAAATAATTTCTTGTTGGACTAGGACTTGAGTGCACCTAAATCCTAATTGATTTAAAATTTAAATCTGATTTAAATTTTAATTTAATCTAATTTAATTAGGCTCCTAGTTAGACTAGGATCATCATAAATTAGATTGTAATAATTCTAATTTAAATAAAATTTAAATCAGATTTGACTTAGTCTAAATTGAAGAGTCCTAATTAAACTAGGACTCCTCCTTTCCCTAGCGCCAAAGAAGAATAGCCCATGCCCATATTTTTTTGTTTTTTCATGAGTTCTCTCATGTTATGAAAGCCTCCATGCATGCACCATATCTGGAGTTTTGGAATAAAATTTGATGGCATCTTATTTGAAAGTTAGTTTAGATTTGAATTCCTCTTGATAGAGTTTTAGTTTTCTAAAACTCTTCCTCCTCCTAAGCGCCAGTTTTTTTCCATGCCATAAAATATTTTTTGTGCCATGTTTTTATTCCTTTTGTGCATTGGTTTCCATATTCTCATGCCTATTTTTAAGGGTGACGCGTCCAAGTGTTGGATGCCCCCTAAGAGTCCTAAGTTTTCCTACTTTGATAGGTCTTTTGACCTAGCCTTTCCAATCCTTGGAGCACCTCCTATTTATGAGGATGTGGCATGAGAAAACCCTGGTTAATTCCATAAAAATTCTAGAGGGAAAAGAAGACTAGGCATGGGGAGTTTGGGCATTCCAATCTTTTGGGCATGGCGGTCTCAATTGGACATGAAAGGTTCATGTCCTATTGAGAACAAAAAAGAGAGAAGATTGTCTTCTCTAGGGTTCCTTTCTGAGTTCTTTGTTTACCATTTTTTGAGAGGTTTTAACCACTTAAAAATTAGAGAGGAAGAGATGAGGGGCGTGGTGGGTGGATGCTCCAAGTTATTGGGCATCAAGATTTATTTTGGACATGATCTGATCTTGTCCTGATGAGAGAAGAAGAAGAGAAGAAAGTCTTCTCTTAGCTCTTTTTTTAGCATCTTTCTTCTCCCCTTTTTATGAGATTTTTTCTATGAGAAAAATCAAAGAGAAAGAGATCTAAGCATGGAAAAATTATAGAGGAGAAGGTCTCCTCTTGTCTAGGTTTAAAGATCTGTTTAAGACATCAAAGGTTGATGTCTTGAAGAGAAGATGGGTCTTCTTTTAATGGTCTTTTCCAAGCCCGTTTCTTTTCTTCTTTTAGGGAGATCCAAGAGTTGGGCTTCTCCCTTAATCCTCCTCCTTATCTTCATCTCTTGGAGTGTTTGAGAGATCTAAAGATAATTTTATAGATCAACTATCTGGAGAGATCTACAAGAAGCTAGCATTTCACGTGGATCTTCGTTCGACGAACCTTCGATCAGAGTGGCGACCTTGTGTGGACAACCTATGATGGTCGAAAGTGCTGTGTGGCTCCAAGCAACAGGAACAATATTGGATGTTAGCTGTGATGTTCTTGACTCATGCAAAGGTGAGAGATATGATTTTTTTTCTAACCTAGATTCGATCTAGGGTTTCTACAACAGCTTTAGATCTAAGGTATTGATATGATCAATACCAAACCTTTTTTATTTTTTAGATTTATGCTTGTATCATGATATGTCATAGATATTAGTTGTAGAATTTAATGATTAGATCATATGCATTATTAGATTAAATAGTCTAATCTATGTCTTCCATTGTACACTATTTTGAAAATGTTTTAAAATATATGCATGAAACCCTACATGTTTTCTAATAATGGTATCGGAGCTCTAAGTTCTTTTATGATATAATCATGGTGCGGACACTAGTTTACAAGCCACCATCAAGCTTGACTAAGCTATATCTAACTGCATCAATAAGAGTTCTCATACTTTAATAAGTTGATATTTTTTTAGTCTGTTAGTAGCTACTATTTCAGACTGCCATATGTGCCACTTGAATGCAACCTCTGCACGGCATCATTGCTTGAGTTAGAGCCTTGATGGACCTCTGATGCCACCCAAAGAAGAGTCTCAATTTTCTATCTTGCACCATGAAGAAGTCCTAAAAGATCAGTCCAAAAGGTCTGCATGGCAACTATTGATTGGTGCGAGACATGGTCTAAGTTGGTCACAAGATGGCGCCACCTACAGGATTAGCTTGTTAGAATTTGATTTATTTTAAACTGTTAGTGTTGGAATTATTTTAGACTTTTGTTATTTTATCCATAAATACCTTATATTAAAACTCTTAATAGAAGAAAATGAATGAAAAAAAAAATAAAGCTGTTGCTTTCTTCTCCAATCTAGAGATCCTCTTTCCCTCTTCGTTTCTTCCTTTCTTCTTCTCTTCTTCTTAGATTTTTTTCTTTGCACCTAAACTCATCCTTGCACTAAGATCAAAACCACCACCCCTCCACACGCCATCCACTATCCGAGATATCAATCTGGAGTAATACTTAAAGGTGCCTTGATTCTAAATTCATGAAGTTCTTTCATGGATCGGGATTGCAACCACCTATAACAACCTAAATTCTCTAAAATTGAATTGAGCAATCATCTGAGTAGAATTTTCACAGATCTATTGAAGAGATTGTTATTATTGGTAAGTAAAATTTATTTTTTTAAATTGTTTTAAAATTTGAATCTAAATTGCAAAGCCTAATCAAGAAAGAGATTTTTCAATCACCTTCGATCCTAGATTCTTAAAAATTAAAAGGGATAGCTATACATGCTAGGAAGATCTACTTACTTTAATCAATACTTTTCTTTCTTGAAAGTTTAGATCTTATTAGATTTTCTTTTATTTATCATTTTGATTGCTAAAAATAAATAAAAAAGTAAAAAAAATTAGTTGCATCTTCATCCGCATATCCATCCCGCATTAGATTTGGTATCAGAGCCTTAGGTTTTGATTAGGTTTTGCATTATATACTATTTTTTATTTCATGCAGTAGTCCTTGAAAATTTTATTTTTAATCATAAAAAATCAAAAAAATATAATTTTTACTATTTTATAATCCTTGTTCGATAAGAAATCTATTCCTAAAATTTCTCTTCAAAATTCTATTGTTTTGTTTTCCAAAACTATCTGAAAACCCTATTGTCTGCATATAAGACTTTGTTCTATGTAGGCAGTAGAAGAGAATTCATAATTTATTAAATAATATTTTAAAAATTATAAACCTTATTTTGCTAGAAACTAGATTCGTAGATGATTGTTTGATCTTAGGATAAGATTAAGATCATTTATGAATTTGACCCATAAGACTAAAATTGCTGAAATTTTGGTTGTACTGCATTGCATTGTTCATAACTTAATTAAGAGCATACCCATTATTATAAGATAAGATGAAAATTTCATTATCCTTTCTTAGCCCACAAACCATCAACTTGCATCTTAGAACCCAAGCTTTAATTTAAATTAATTAGATGTCAGCCTTAAGATTCAACTGAGCTAGTTCGTGTGATTCGTTGAGACTTAGTGTGAGTTAAGTCTGCAATCCACTCTTGAAATCAGTGTCTAAGGAAAGCGGTAAAGAGGCAAATATCGAAGCTAGCTTGTGGTTTTTTAATTAGATCCTTGCGAAAGTAAGGGGAGCCTCCCATAACTATACCCCTTACCTGGCTGGTTGATAGATTTGGGCAGTAGATTCAGTTTATGCTTTGTTCAATTTATTGCGCATCAAACTTTAGATCTAGGCAACCCTTAGATTTATTATATCGCATGTGTACTCGAGCTGGAACTGAGTACCCATCCATGTCGAATCAACTAAGTCCAAACAGTAATCCTATGATGGAGGCCATCCTAGAGAGACTAGATAACTTGACCCATCTGGTGTAGAATATGTTCAAAGTATAGGAGACTTATAAGATGCTCGAAGGGTTCGAGCTGCAGAATTAAACCTAGAGACCCCGCCAGTGCCTTTAGTCTAGACTAAGCAGACTCCACCTCAACATTTAAGGTTAGGTCTACAAGTAGGTCAGCGCCTAGAAAGTTGACCCCAGCATGAACCTATTGACCTAGATAATCGAATAGTAAGAAGTACAAAAATTGATGCACCCAGCTTTGATGGGCATTTAGACTTAGAGGAATATTTAGACTGGAAGGCAGGTATGAACCACTTCTTTGAGTGGTATGATATGACTGAAGATAGGAAGATTCGGTATGCTAAGATGAAATTATTAGGTCAGGCCAAGTTGTGTTAGCATAATGTTCAGGTCCTGATTGAACACCATAGACATGAACCTATAGAGACTTGGATAGAGATGAAGGAGAAACTATGAGAGAAATACCTACTCATGTCTTATAAGCGATTGATGGACTAGTGGCAATGACTAACCTAAAGTAACCAATCCATATCAGAATATATAGCCAAATTTGATGAATTCCAAATGCGGTGTGGTGTTAACGAGGATAGACTTATGACCCTTTCCAGATTTAGAGCCAGGCTACGCGAGGAACTGCAATGTGAGCTTTATTTATATGAAGTTATAACTCTAGATCATGCATACCAGATAGCCTAGGATGCTGAGAGGTACCATCATCCAATAGTTCAAAGGATCGAGCCTGTTCGATCAATACCCTCAGGATCTAGACCAGGACTAAGTCAGACCCCTACCTGGAGACCCCAAAATCCAACCCCTAATCTGCTAGTAAGGAAAGAAGAAAAGGATAAGGGTATTCTAGGAGGGGATCGAGAGTCATGAAGTGCTTTAGGTGTCAAGGATTTGGTCATGTAGCAGCTCAGTGTCCTACTCGTGTCCTTTTTATCGATGAGCTCGAACTTGAGATTGACAAGCCCGAGGTAGTAGAATCTGAAGAGGAGGAAGTATATGAACCAGATTCAAATCTGATCAAAAAATTTGAGAAAGCCGAACAGACCTTAGGACCAGTGAGACTAGAGCCTAGAAAGAGATTGAAAGTTGTCAGGTGTGTCTTATCTCAATCCAAGGAGAGTGAGGATTGGAGAAGGATGACTATCTTTCATACCTACACTAGGTATCAAGGTAAGCCCTACAAAGTTATCCTAGATGGTGAAAGTTGCATCAATGCAATTTCTTCTGATGTCGTGTCTCAACTAGGATTAATCCCTGTGGACCATCTGACTCTATATAAGATCTCGTGGGTAGATGCATCATCCATCTCTATTACACAAAGATGTTTGGTCCCCATTCAGTTTAGTTTGTATGAAGATAAGGTATGGTGTGATGTGCTACCAATGGAGGTTAGCAACATCATTTTAGGGAGGCCATGGCTATTTGACCATGATGTGACATTGTTTGGTAGGTCAAATTCGTGTAGCTTTAAAGACAATCATAAGAAGATCACTAATAAAGCTGTCCAACCAAAGACTACACCCAAGAAGGCACCCAAAGGATCCAAAGAGAGTAGTAGAAAGAAGAGTTTACATTTGATTAGTACCCAAGAACTAGAAAAGGAGATTGAGCATGGAACTCCTGTTTGGGCATTAACCTATAAACAATCCCCTAAGAAATCCCAAATTGAATATCCACCAGAGGTAGGGACCCTTTTAGAAGAATTTAAGAATGTCTTTCTTAAAGAGTTACCCAAGTAACTGCAACCCATGTGAGACATCCAACATGCGATTGACCTAGTCCCTAGATCCACCTTACCGAACTTGCCCCACTGTAGGTTGAACCCAATTGAGCATGCCGAGTTGCAAAGGCAAGTTAAGGAACTATTAGACAAAGGATTCATTAGAAAAAGTTTGAGCCCATGTGCTGTGCCTGCATTATTGACGTCTAAGAAAGATAGATCATGGAGAATGTGTATAGATAGTAGGGTGATCAACAAAATCACTATTAAATATAGATTTTCCATACCCCGACTGGATGACATGTTAGATATGATGGCAGGTTCCACCATCTTTGCTAAGATTGACCTTAAGAATGATACCATCAAGTTAGAATTAGATCAGGAGATGAATGAAAGATCGCCTTCAAAATGAAGGATGGTTTATATGAGTGGTTGGTCATGCCATTTGGCTTGTCCAACGAACCTAGTACTTTCATGAGATTTATGACTTAGGTATTGCGACCTTCATTGGATTATTCATGATCGTGTACTTTGATGATATCCTCATCTTTAGTCGAATAAGAGAAGACCATCTTAGTCATTTACGATAAGTATGTTTGACCCTTAGAATCGAGAGTTTATATGTGAATCTTAAGAAATGTATTTTTATGACTAATAGGATTATATTCTTAGGATTTATTATGACATCTAAGGGAATAACTATAGATCTTGAAAAGATTTGAGCTATAGTAGATTGAGTAGTACCTAAGAGTATTCATGATGTTCAAAGTTTTCATGGTTTAGCCATCTTTTACCATCAATTTGTTAAAAAATTTAGTTCAATTATGGCTCCTATCACAGACTATATCCATAAGAAAGTATTTGAGTGGACAATTATGGCTCCTATCACAGCCATCTTTTACCATCAATTTGTTAAAAAATTTAGTTCAATTATGGCTCCTATCACAGACTATATCCATAAGAAAGTATTTGAGTGGACAAAATTGGCTGATAGAGCTTTTCAGGAGATTAAAAATAAGATGACTCAAACCCCTATCCTATAACTACTTGATTTTAATGAAGTTTTTGAGGTTGAACGTGATGCATCAGGTGTAGGAATAGAAAAAGTTTTGATTCAAGAGTGCTACCCTATCGCATACTTCAGTGAGAAATTGAATGAGGCTAAACAAAAGTATTCTATATATGATAAAGAATTTTATGCGATAGTATAGACTTTGAGATTTTGGAGGCATTACCCGTTGCCATTCAAATTTGTCTTATGCTTGGATCATGAAGCCCTTAGGTTTTTAAATTCACTAAAAAAACTGAACCATAGACATGCTAAGTAGGTTGAATTTCTTTAATCCTATACATTTATATTGAAACATAAGGCTGGATCTGCAAATCAAGTTGTGGATGCTCTAAGTCATAGAGTCTCCCTTTTATCTGTCATTAGCATTAAAGTTATAGAATTTGAAAAGTTAAAAAAAAAATTATTATGACTGCCTTGACTTTAAAGAGATTTATACTACTCTACAATAAGGACCATCTAGAAATCTTAGTGAGTATGTTTTTCAGGATGGATTTTTGTTTAGAAATAATAGACTGTGTATCTTGCGGACATCCATAAGAGATTTTTTAGTATGGAAATTACATGCGGAGGACTGATTAGATATTTTGGATGGAATAAGATGATTGAAGCTATGAAAAATCAATTCTACTGGCCTAGTTTGAAGAAAGATGTTGCGAAAATCATAGCCCAGTATCGTATGTGTGCCGTAGCGAAACATCCTAAATAAAACACTAGCCTGTATATGCTATTACCTATCCCCGACCATCCGTGGCAAGATGTTAGCATCGACTTTGTCCTAGGCTTGTCCTGAACCATTTATAAGAATGACTTTATTTGTGTTGTAGTAGATAGGTTTTCAAAAATGGCCCACTTTTTATCATGTCCTAAAGCTACAGATGCATCCAGAGTAGCTCACTTATACTTTGTTGAGGTTATGAGATTCATGGTCTACCTAAGTCCATTGTTTTAGACTATGATGTCAGATTCTTGAGTTATTTCTAGAGAACTTTATAGCATTTGCTAGGAACAAAACTTAATTTCTCATTTGCATATCACTCATAGACTAATGGCTGACTGAAGTAGTCAATAGAAGTTTAGGCAACCTTCTTAGGAGTCTAGTAGGAGAACATGTCAATAATTAGGATTTAATCCTATCCTTAGCTGAGTTTGCTCACAATGATTCTGTTAATAGGTCTATTGGTAAGACACCATTTAAAGTTGTATATGGTTATCATCCCCATAAACCAATGGACTTAATCCCATTACCTTGGTATGCTAGATCATCAGAAGATGCAAAATCATTTGCACAACATCTTATGGATCTGCATGAACACATTAAAAACAAAATTAATATCAGCAACCAAATGTATAAGCAGCTTGCAGGTTCATATCGTAGATTTTATAACTTTATTGAGGAAGACTATATTATGATTCGAGTAAGACCAGAATGATTTCCACCAGGAACCATCAAGAAGCTCCATGCACATGGAGCTAGACCTTTTAAGATCTTGAAGAACTAGGATCGAATGCCTACATTATAGATGTACCATCTGATTATGGCATAAGCTCAACACTCAATGTATTAGATCTAATAAAATATAAGAAGCCATTAGTAATACCTAGTGATCCATTTGATCTTGATCCTTTTCTTGAGAGTGAACCCCACCCCGAGTGTCCACCACCCATTATTCCAAGTAAACATGATCGCATCGATAAGATTTTAGATGAGTAGGTTGTGTTAACTAGAAGGCATGGATATCAGCGATATCTAGTCCGATGGTAAGGCAGACATGAATTCAAGAATACATGGATTATCCAAGAGGAGTTGCAATGGATCGATCCAGATCAGCTTGAATAATTTTAGAGCCATAGTGGATCGTACTCATCAGAGCCAAGTTTTTTCCATCCTAGGAGAATTGGTGTAGACACCAGTTTGCAAGCCACCATCTAGCTTGACTAAGCTAGATCTAACTGCATCAATAAGAGTTCTCATACTTTAATAAGTTGTTATTTTTTTTAGTATGTTAGCAGCTACTATTTTAGACTGCCATATGTGCCACTTGAATGCCACGTCTGCACAGTATCATCTCTCAAGTTGGAGCCTTGATGGATCCTTGATGCCACCCAAAGGAGAGTCTCAATTTTCTAGCTTGCACCGTGAAGAAGTCCTAAAAGATCAGCCCAAAAAGTCTCCATGGCAACTATTGATTGGTGCGAGACGTGGTCTAAGTTTATCATAAGATGGCACCACCTACAGGATTAGCTTGTTAGAATTTGATTTATTTTAAACTATTAGTATTTGAATTATTTTAGACCCTTATTATTTTATCTATAAATACCTTGTATTAGAACTCTATATAAGAAAATAAATGAAAAAAAAAATAGAGTTTTGTTTTCTTCTCCAATTTAGAGATTCTCTTCCCCTCTTCGTTTCTTCCTCTCTTCTTCTTAGTTTTTTCTCTCTACACCTAAACTCATCCTTGCACTAAGATTAAAACCACCACCCCTCCACATGCCATCCACTATCCGAGATATCCGATCCAGAGTAATGAAGGGAAATCCTGATTTCCCGGTCCAGGTTCGTCCAGATCTGATTAGTCAAGAGATATATTTCAAAAATTTTCTCTTGATCTCAATCAGATCTTGATATGTTTCAGATCTGATTCTTATTATTTTAATAAATAAAATAAAACAAGATAAATTAAATCAAATTCAATTTACCTGATTTGGGTAATCCTATTACCCTGTAGATGATCCTGATTGCAGCGGAAGGTTCTGGATCTTAGCCACGCAAGCGCCTGGCCTCTACCGGTATCCACTCGGGTTGGATCTGGAGAAACATCTTCTTCTCTATCACACCTCCAAAAATCAGATCTGGATCTGATCTGGAGGATCTTCAAAACCTTTTTTTGAAGATCTGCAAGTCGTCCTTTTGCAGCAGCGCAGCCTTCTTGCTTTGATCGCCTTTCTTGATCTGAATCGCACCAAACTAAGTCCAAAACACTTTTGACGTGGAAGAGCAAGGAGAGAAGAGAGTATGGCATGGAGAAGGAGGGGAGAGGCAGCCTTGGAGGTGGGAAATTCTCTATTGAATTCCCTTTCACTTAGGATTAGGTTGGGTGCAGGGTCTTATTTATAGACCTCTTGTGATCCAACTCCTCTTCCTCTCAACCAATCACAACCCTTTGTGAATCAGATCTAATCTGATTGGTTAGAATAGAGACCCCTGGATTCCTCCTTAGAGGGTTCCTAAGACCAGTTCAAACTGGATTCTTAGTAAGAACTCTGATTGGAATCCTAAAGGGAGGTGGAGTCCTTGTCCAACAAGACTCCTAGGTGCTCCTACTTGGGCTCACGCCACCTTGGCGTGCGCCATCTCCTTGCCAGGTTCTGCAGGGGACAACCCCCACCAGCTCTCCAATAGGTGCATGACATGTGGTCAAAAGTGAAAGGGTTAATGGTCACGTTTGACCAGTCACGGTAGACTTTTGACCAAAGTCAAAGAATAAGAAATGGCAGGTGACCAAAAATGGCAGGTAATGTCTTACAAATAAGACAACCTATTCTGACTTGGACAACCTCCAGTCAGACCATATGAAGGCCTCTGATTGAGCAAACAAACTCCTTTGGGCTCAGTCAGGACAACTTATTTAGGATAGTAAAAGAAGACGTTAGGTTCAATCGAGTGCTACGACGATTTCCTTGGACCTAAATTGAATCTCATTCAGATCAATTGAACTAGATCGTTTCAATTGATGATCACCAGATTCAAACCCTTGTTTTTGTGTGACCCAGTTAGGTTCAGTTCTGTATGGTAATGGGATATGTCATGATCTCTATCATAGACATCATCGAAACTCCTTTCGATGGATTAGAACCTTTCTGATTCGAACAGCTATAGAATGATCGATCATCTAAATCATTCTAATTGCTCCAAATCCACCAGCGACACTAGCAGTATATGGTGGCAAACATCAGAGCTGAATGCGAACCTCTTGGTGCAGCTACCTGTGTGATTCAGTTTTCTATCTTGAGCCCCGATCAGATTAGGGTTAAGGTTGAACTCGTCAAACCCTAGTCTCTGTCATATGATGTAATCATTCGATTCGAGTCCAATGTAAAATCTTAAAAAGAAACTCTTTCTATTATTTCACTCTACCATGGCCATGGATTTCTGGACTTGATTCTCATGATCATCATAGGGCTGCTCCTCTACCACCGAGGTAGATAGATCCCATTCTTGATGCAATCCAGTTCCTACAATGAACATGCTATAGCCAACATACACCTCAGGGTTTCCATATGGCTAGGAGACCGAGTAATGGTGTAGTCAAACTAATACACACCTCAAAGGTGAACTGTCGATGCATCTCAGGTCAAAGAACCAGACACACTACTGCAGCATCGAGTCAGTCATTGACGAGGAAGTAGACTTCCTAATGACTACTCGAGGTGGTCACGCTCAGTGCCCTCGTTCTCTAACGAGTACCTGTACTCTCGCTCCGGTGTCTCCACATCGTAGACTCAAGACTCATCTACTAAAGAGAAGCGATCGTACACCAAACCTTCCGGATCAATCACCATCCTCGTGATGATCCTATGGTCGGGAGCTATTTATGAGTTAATAATGATTATTCATGTCTTAAATTTTTCAACTCTTGAAAAATATGGAATTATCATTACCATTAACTCAAAGGATGTATCACAGACACTAAATACACATGTATGATAGAAAATAACCCATTTCATTAATTATAGTCAAAATTATAATTTTGCCCCTAGAAGTGTATTACAAGTGTCAGCCAATTCTGGCTTCTAGGGCACATATATCTAACAATCTCCCACTTGTCCTAAAGCCAATTGGCTACAAGTCTAAGTCCCATCTTCTCGAGGTGGGCTTCGATCTTCTGTTGGCCCAACGGCTTTGTAAGTGGGTCTGCCACATTATCTGCAGAGTTGACTCTCTTGACCTCAACGTAACCTTTCTCAAGGTAATCGCGGATGAGATGGTATCACCGTTTGCTAGGAACTCTTCCAGCACAAACAGTCTGCCAGATGTCGACTTTCGATAATCTATATCGGACATGAAGTCCGAGTCTGTGTATCCCTGGACTTGGAGTTCTCCGTTACCAAAGACCAACATCATATCCTTAGTTCTTCTCAAGTACTTAAGGATACATTTCACAGAAGTCCCAGTGTTCTTCCACCTGGATTGGACTGATATCCGCTTGTGCACTCACAGCATAGGCTATATCAGGTCGTGTAACATAGCATGGCATACATGAGGCTCTCTATTGCAGAAGCATAAGGGATCTTGCTCATGCGTTCTATTTCCTCAGGTGTGCTGGGGCACATCTTCTTGGAAAGATGAATACCATGTCTGAAGGGTATTAATCCCCTCTTAGAGTTTTCCATACTAAACTCTTTAGTACTTCCTCTTGATACATCTTCTGTGAAAGTCCTAGCATCCTATTCGTGCTATCCCTATAGACCTTAATTCCTAGAATAAAGGATGCTTCACCTAGGTCTTTCATGGAGAATTCTTGACAACCACACCTTGACTGATGTCAACATAGGAATATCATTCCCAATAAGGAGGAATGTCATCTACGTACAATACGAGGAAGACAACAGCGCTCCCACTGACCCTTTTAGAAAACACATGGTTCCTCTTCGTTTTTTGATGAAACCAAACTTTTTGATCACACATCTTGAAACGAGTGTTCCAGCTCCGAGATGCTTGCTTAAGTCCATATGGACCTTTGCAGCTTGCAAACCTTGTGATCAAGTTCACTGGATGTGAAACCTAGCGGCTGTTCCATAATAAGAATATCTTCCTCAAAGATATTCCATTTAGGAATGCCGTTTTCACGTTCATTTGCCATATTTTCATAAATCGAAATATAGGCTGCAACAGCAAGCAATGTGCGGATTGGATTTAGCATAAGTACCGGGAAAAGGTATCGCTGATAGTCAATGCCCTTCACGTTGACTACTAACCTTTTTTGCCACAGTCTAGCCTTGAATTGTCTCCACATTCTCAATCTGCACCAATCTTTCTCTGAAAGATCCATTTACACCCATTAGGTAACTATACCTTTCTGTGTGGATTCTACCAAGGTCCAGACTTGTTTGAGGTGCCAATCGAGTCGATCCTCTTGACCATTGCCTCAAGCCATTTCTTCAGAGTCGAATATCTGATAACGCCTCGTTGGTAAGGTTTTGGGATCATCACCATGGCACCATTTTTAAAAAACGTTTAAAAATGTAGGAACATTCCTTCTCTACAATCCTCTGAAATAATACCTAAGTATCTTTCAGGGGGACGGGAAAACCTCTTTCCGAATCTCGAGGTGGAGGAGTAGTGTTCTTATTTGGCTCAACCTAATTTGGTTTCACTTGATTCCTTAGCTCTTCCCTGCTTGTGAGACTTTCTCATCAAGCTTAATCTGCTTTCCAACGCGCACTATCTTGAAATAAACTGTTTTTCAAGAAATATGGCATGTTGACTCACAAATCACATTATGGTCTTTGAATGTAGAAATAGTATCCTAATGACTCCTTTAGGATATCCTATGAATCGAGCTCTGTAAAGGACCTAAAACTCTAACTATCCGCTTGTTGTCTTTTGACATAAGCGCGGACAACCCCCAAATTCCTGAGATAGACTCAGACCTTTGGGTTTCTACGTGCCATAATCTCATACGGTGTGGTAGGATAACGGTTTTAGAGGGAACACTCATACAGTAATAGATTGAAGTTAATAATGAATGTCCCCAAAGGAAATCTGGGAGGTCTGTGAAGCTCATCATGGATCGACCCATATCCAAATAGAGTCCGATTTCTTTCTCCCGTTCTGAACCTCCGTTGAGTTGAGGTGTTCTGGTGGAGTCATTGAGAGACTATGCCATTTTTCCTTAAAGATAGTCTAGAATTCCGGCTAAGGTATTCATACCTCCTCATCTGATCGAGAACCTTAATGGTTTTTTTCAATTGTTTTTCTTCTAACTCAATGTCTGATTCTTTAACACTTTTCAAAGGCTTCAGACTTATGTTCCAAAAATACATTACCTATACCTAGACAGATCATCGGTAAAGGTAATGAAGTAATTAAAATTGCTCTAGCCGGCACATCGAATGGGCCGCACACATCAGTATGTACTAGGGCAAGGAGAATCTTGTGGCCCTCTCACATGTCCAACAAAGGGAGTTTGTCATTTTGCCTTGAAAACAAGATTCCACAAGTTGGATATGATCCAAAGTCAATGGACTCATAGCCCATTTTTCTCCAAATTTGTTGATCTTCTTCTGCTATATGAACCTAATCTCAGGTGCCATAGATATCTATCGTTTGGACTATCCCAAGGTCCGTTGGCATTCCGTTTTTGCTCGAATAATAAGCATACCTCCAGAAGGACCTTCCTTCTTTTGTTCTTCAAGTTGGCCAGGTAAGTAGGGCAAGTTTCCGCTTCCAATGGCCGTCGCTGTGCGCAATGGAAACACTTTCTTTGCCATCGACCTTCTTCTTCGGTTCTTCTGCCTTCTTCTTCTTTGATCCTTCCTACCTTTTGCTTTTCACAGACTTCTTTTTCTTTCCATAAGACTTTTTTTTGGAAGAAGTCCGTTCCAATAGCAAGAACTGAGCCTTTAGAATCTTTCATAGAAAGCTCAGCGGTAAACCAGCCATATTCATAAAACCATCGCCAAGGAATTCCTGAAGTTTATGCATGTGGTTAATCATGATGAATTGCCCATATGCATTCAGTCAAGGATTGCAGAATAATATCGTTCCTGCAAATCCAGTCCAACTTCACACCGACTTCTCAGCTCTTCCATGTTCCCTTGATCATTGTCAAACTAGTGATCTTGACCTGACTCTCCATCAGCATCTTAGCCTTAAAAAGTCGTTTCGTGACTTGAATTTTGGGCTGCGCGACTCTGTTCACCAACCATCTCCCTGCAGGTGAGTCCAACATTTGGCGAGCAGTCCCGATATTGTCATGTTGGGCGCTGGAGCTCATCAAGACATCGAGCCCAACTGTAGTATTCTGGCCTTATTGTTCTTCGCTACAACCATTTTTTTCAGAGGCGCTCTCTGTCAAGTGGATGGACGAGCTGGTAAAGGGGGAGGGTCCTGGTCCAAAAGCAGTGTTTAACTTCTATGAACCAAAACAATTTTGTAGTTCCTGAGCCAATCTTTATAATTGGGTCCAGTCAGTCTATTGTGTCTAGGATACGTGCCAGTGGGTGACGGCAGACATTTTTTCCTGTAGAGAGGTCAAAGATTCTGTTAGATACTGTAATTTTGACTTTGAACCAATTTGTTTAGGGGATTTTATTTTAAACAAATTAGGTTCCCACTATTTTTCTCGGATCCCTACACTCCCTTTGTAGAGATGCGAAAATCTCCGCGATTGATGATTTCTTAGTGGGTGGTGCGGTCTCACCAACTGACTCATCACTCCACCTAACAGTTATTGGTGATGGGTTAGCCAATGAGTTGAACAACTCTTGTTCAATTGATTCTCTAATCATGGGTTGACCCAAACTTGGTTCTCTAATTCATGAAATCTCCACGGTATCGGAATATTGATTCCACCCCTTAGTTATTTCAGACCCACCCATTTGCATAGACCTGGGTTCCTAAATTGGGATCTCGTCAAACCGTTCCGGTAATATTGATGCTAACTTCATCCTCCGTCCATAGCATCCAAATGCCTAAATAGACAATAGATATGCGTCTTCCCGGTTCACACTGAGCCACTGTCTCCAGCACGAGAACAATCAACGCCCGGACAGGGCCGCATGTCTACAATGGTGGAAGACTCGGACTTAATCTTTTCTTAGGGAGAAATTGTTCAGGTCTCATTAAACTAAGACGTTGGCTTAGTCATAACAATTAATGACTAACCTAGTGCATGGGTCAGCTCGGATTATTGACACCTCAGATCAGAACTGTGTCCAACAGATATGGCCAGGTAAGTGAGACCGGTGGAAGGAATATGCCGTTAACTCGCACAAGAACGCATTCAGGTCGAGTAGCTTCCAATTAAAAACCAGTCGGTCGTCTGTGCCAAACTTACCTTAGACACCAAATTGTTGAGTCAGAACCAATTGGGTTAGCCTACAATCCAGACTCTAACCTCTGAGCCTAATTAGGTCTTGCTTGATCGTGACTCGATCTTGACCCAGACTTAATCCTATTAGGCTGGTCAATTTAAGCATTGTTGATCCCATCTAACCAACTCTTGATTCGGTTTGATCAACCGCTTAGACCTAATTGAGCTACCCAAGCCCGAACCCAGTATTATGAATATGTCTTAGATCTGAAATTCTCAATTTTAGACCTAATTAATATTCCATAAACTTAATTCTTAATTAAGTTGGGTTCATAAACAAAATATGCACAATAAATCCTAGGGTTTCAGGATCTAGGGTTTTGCAGAAAGTAAGTTTTGGGTTTCTGATTAAGGACGAACACGCAGCACCCCTACACGTCATAAGAACACCCCATCGAATGGGAAGAGAGGGCCTTTAAACCCTTCTTCGTTCTTATGACCGGACGGCCAAGAGGAACGCCTTAATCAGGAACATGTAAATCTACAAAACAGTTATAGATCTATATCATATATCTCATATACAAATTTAGATCTAATCAATGGCATATTTTGCATACATCTCATGTATCAAATCATGCATGTTTTCAGATCTAAATTATCACATAATAATCTAAAAAATTAGATTTAAATTGATCTAATCAAAATAAATTCTAATCTAGACAATTATGTAGAACTATTCTACAACTAGTCTAGTCATGCATCTATCATATCTCATATGATATTTAAAATTAAATAATTTTTATTTGCTGTTTATCAGATGTTATTATAACACTTATAATATCAGAAAATAGTAAATAAGAAGATCTAAAATATGATTTAATCAGATTAAATCAAAGACATGCAAAACTATTCTATAGAACTATTCTATTCTAGAACTAGTCATGCATATCTTCATGTTCTTAGATCCAAATCATTTAATTTTAATTTTTTCTGATTTCAGATCTGATCACATCTCATGTGACATCTGAAATCACTTTATTTTCTAATTAAAATAAAATTAAAATCAGATCTAAACAATTTAGAACCATGGCTCTGATACCAGTTGAAGGGAAATCCTGATTTCCCGGTCCAGGTTCGTCCAGATCTGATTAGATCAAGAGATATATTTCAAAAATTTTCTCTTGATCTCAATCAGATCTTGATATGTTTCAGATCTGATTCTTATTATTTTAATAAATAAAATAAAACAAGATTAAATTAAATCAAATTTAATTTACCTGATTTGGGTAATCCTATTACCCTGTAGATGATCCTGATTGCAGCGGAAGGTTCTGGATCTTAGCCACGCAAGCGCCTGGCCTCTACCGGTATCCACTCGGGTTGGATCTGGAGATCCTCTTCTTCTCTATCACACCTCCAAAAATCAGATCTGGATCTGATCTGGAGGATCTTCAAAACTCTTTTGAAGATCTGCAGTCGTCCTTTTGCAGCAGCGCAGCCTTCTTGCTTTTGATCGCCTTTCCTTGATCTGAATCGCACCAAACTAAGTCCAAAACACTTTTGGACGTGGAGAGCAAGGGGAGAAGAGACTATGGCATGGAGAAGGAGGGGAGAGGCAGCCTTGGGGCGTGGGAAATCTCTATTGAATTCACTTTTCACTTAGGATTAGGGTTGGGCGCAGGGTCTTATTTATAGACCTCTTGTGATCCAACTCCTCTTCCTCTCAACCAATCACAACCCTTTGTGAAATCAGATCTAAATCTGATTGGTTGGAATAGAGACCCCTGGATTCCTCCTTAGAGGGCGCCTAAGACCAGTCAAACTGGATTCTTAGTAGAACTCTGATTGGAATCCAAAAGGGAGGTGGAGTCCTTGTCCAACAAGGACTCCTAGGCGCCTCCTACTTGGGCTCACGCCACCCTTGGCGTGCGCCCTTCTCCTTGCCAGGTTCTGGCAGGGGGACAAGGCCCCCACCAGCTCTCCAATAGGTGCATGACATGTGGTCAAAAGTCAAAGGGTCAATGGTCAACGTTTGACCAGTCAAAGGTAGACTTTTGACCAAAGTCAAAGAACAAGAAATGGCAGGTGACCAAAAATGGCAGGTAATGTCTTACAAATAAGACAACCTATTCTGACTTGGACAACCTCCAGTCAGACCATATGAAGGCCTCTGATTGAGCACAAACTCCTTTGGCTCAGTCAGGACAACTTATTTATGATAGTAAAAGAAGAACGTTAGGTTCAATCGAGTGCTAGCACGATTTCCTTGAACCTAATTGAATCTCATTCAGATCAATTGAACTAGATCAGTTCAATTGATGATCACCAGATTCAAACCCTTGTTTGTGTGACCCAGTTAGGTTCAGTTCTGTATGGTAATGGGATATGTCATGATCTCTATCATAGACATCATCGAAACTCCTTTCGATGGATCAGAACTCTTCTGATTCGAACAGCTAGAATGATCGATCATCTAAATCATTCTAATTGCTCCCAAAATCCACCAGTGACACCTAGCAGTATATGGTGGCAACCCATCAGAGCTGAATGCGAACCTCTTGGTGCAGCTACCTGTGTGATTCAGTTCTTCTATCTTGAGCCCCGATCAGATTAGGGTTAAGGTGAACTCGTCAAACCCTAGTCTCTGTCATATGATGTAATCATTCGATTCGAGTCCAATGTGAAAATCTAAATAGAAACTCTTTCTATTATTTCACTCTACCATGGCCATGGATTTCTGGACTTGATTCTCATGATCATCATAGGGCTACTCCTCTACCACCGAGGTAGATAGATCCCATCTTGATGCAATCCAGTTCCTACAATGAACATGCTATAGCCAACATACACCTCAGGGTTCCATATGGCTAGGAGACCGAGTAATGGTGTAGTCAAACTATAACACCCTCAAGGTGAACTGCCGATGCATCTCAGGTCAAAGAACCAGACACACTACTGCAGCATCGAGTCAGTCATTGACGAGAAGGTAGACTTCCTAATGACTACTCGAGGTGGTCACGCTCAGTGCCCTCGTTCTCTAACGAGTACCTGTACTCTCGCTCCGGTGTCTCCACACCGTAGACTCAAGACTCATCTACTAAAGAGAAGCGATCGTACACCAACCTTCCGGATCAATCACCATCCTCGTGATGATCCTATGGTCGGGAGCTGTTTATGAGTTAATAATGATTATTCATGTCTTAAATTTTCAACTCTTGAAAATATGAATTATCATTACCATTAACTCAAAGGATGTATCACAGACACTAAATACACATGTGTGATAGAAAATAACCCATTTCATTAATTATAGTCAAAATTACAATTTTGCCCCTAGAAGTGTATTACAAGTGTCAGCCAATTCTGGCTTCTAGGGCACATATATCTAACAATCTCCCACTTGTCCTAAAGCCAATTGGCTACAAGTCTAAGTCCCATCTTCTCAAGGTGGGCTTCGATCTTCTGCTGGCCCAACGGCTTTGTAAGTGGGTCTGCCACATTATCTGTGGAGTTGACTCTCTTGACCTCAACGTAACCTTTCTCAAGGTAATCGCGGATGAGATGGTATCACCGTTTGCTTAGGAACTCTTCCAGCACAAACAGTCTGCCAGATGTCGACTTTCGATCATCTATATCGGACATGAAGTCCGAGTCTGTGTATCCCTGGACCAGGAGTTCTCCGTTACCAAAGACCAACATCATATCCTTAGTTCTTCTCAAGTACTTAAGGATACATTTCACAGAAGTCCAGTGTTCTTCACCTGGATTTGACTGATATCTGCTTGTGACACTCACAGCATGGGCTATATCAGGTCGTGTACATAGCATGGCATACATGAGGCTCCCTATTGCAGAAGCATAAGGGATCTTGCTCATGCGTTCTATTTCCTCAGGTGTGCTGGGGCACATCTTCTTGGAAAGATGAATACCATGTCTGAAGGGTATTAATCCCCTCTTAGAGTTTTCCATACTAAACCTCTTTAGTACTTCCTCTATGTACATCTTCTGTGAAAGTCCTAGCATCCTATTCGGTCTATCCCTATAGACCTTAATTCCTAGAATAAAGGATGCTTCACCTAGGTCTTTCATGGAGAATTCCTTGGACAACCACATCTTGACTGATGTCAACATGGGAATATCATTCCCAATAAGGAGGATGTCATCCACGTACAATACGAGGAAGACAACAGCGCTCCCACTGACCCTTTTGAAAACACATGGTTCCTCTTCATTTTTGATGAAACCAAACTTTTTGATCACATCATTGAAACGAGTGTTCCAGCTCCGAGATGCTTGCTTAAGTCCATATATGGACCTTTGCAGCTTGCAAACCTTGTGATCAGTATCACTGGATGTGAAACCTAGCGGCTGTTCCATATAGATATCTTCCTCAAGATATCCATTTAGGAATGCCGTTTTCACGTCCATTTGCCATATTTCATAATCGAAATAGGCTGCAACAGCAAGCAATGTGCGGATGGATTTTAGCATAGCTACCGGGGAAAAGGTATCCTGATAGTCAATGCCTTCACGTTGACTATAACCTTTTGCCACCAGTCTAGCCTTGAATGTCTCCACATTCCCATCTGCACCAATCTTTCTCTTGAAGATCCATTTACACCCAATAGGTACTATACCTTCTGGTGGATCTACCAAGGTCCAGACTTGGTTTGAGTGCATCGAGTCGATCTCTGACTTCATTGCCTCAAGCCATTTCTCGGAGTCGATATCTGATATCGCCTCGTTGTAGGTTTTGGGATCATCACCATGAGCACCATTACCTATGAGGAACATTTCCTCTACATCCTCTGAAATAATACCTAAGTATCTTTCAGGGGGACGGGAAACTCTTTCCGATCTACGAGGTGGAGGAGGTAGTGTTCTTATTGGCTCAACCTGATTTGGTTCCACTTGGTCCTTAGCTCTTTCTGCTTGTGAGACTTTCTCATCAAGCTTAATCTGCTTTCCAATGCCACTATCTTGAATAAACTATTTTTCAAGAAATATGGCATGTCGACTCACAATCACATTGTGGTCTTCTGGAATGTAGAAATAGTATCCTAATGACTCTTTAGGATATCCTATGAATCGAGCTCTAAAGGACCTAAACTCTAACTTGTCCGCTTGTTGTCTTTTGACATAAGCCGGACAACCCCAAATTCTGAGATGACTCAGACTTGGTTTCTTACCGTGCCATATCTCATACGGTGTGGTAGGAACGGTTTTAGAGGGAACCCTATTCAGTAAATAGATTGAAGTTAATAATGAATGTCCCCAAAGAAAATCTGGGAGGTCTGTGAAGCTCATCATGGATCGAACCATATCCAATAGAGTCCGATTTCTCCGTTCTGAAACCCCGTTGAGTTGAGGTGTTCCTGGTGGAGTCCATTGAGAGACTATGCCATTTTCCTTAAGATAGTCTAGGAATTCCCGGCTAAGGTATTCACCTCCTCGATCTGATCGAAGAACCTTAATGGGTTTTTCAAGTTTGTTTTTCTACTTCATGTCTGAATTCTTTGAACTTTTCAAAGGCTTCAGACTTATGTCTCATAAGATACACATACCCATACCTAGACAGATCATCGGTAAAGGTAATGAAGTAGACAAAATTGCCTCTAGCCGGCACATCGAATGGGCCGCACACATCAGTATGTACTAGGGCAAGGAGATCTGTGGCCCTCTCCCCATGTCCAACAAAAGGGAGTTTAGTCATTTTGCCTTGAAGACAAGATTCACAAGTTGGATATGACTCAAAAGTCAATGGACTCAATAGCCCATTTTTCTCCAATTTGTTAATCCTATCTTCTGCTATATGACCTAATCTCAGGTGCCATAGATATCTGTCGTTTGGACTATCCCTAGGTCGTTTGGCATTCACGTTTTGCTCGATAGTTAAAATAGGTACATCAATATGCAACTGATAAAGACCATTAACAAGGAAACCATTTGCAATTTTATTTCTTTCATAAAGAACATATTTCAAAACTTGAAATCAAAAACTAGTTCTGAGCTTCCGACCCCAACCCATAAGTCTCAAACTTAATTAAGAATTAAGTAATTATTTAGGATCTAGGTTTGTGATTTAAAGATCCTAAGATTATTTCATAAAACATGGATTAAAGGATAATGGGTCAGCTTTGATTAGGTTATTAACTAGGTTAGACCTAGGGTTAGATTAAATATGGACTAAGTTAAGAAATTGATCAAACCTAATTAATAGTTAATTAGGATTAGATCATTTCTTTTCTATAGATCAATTCAATAGTCGTAGTTGATCAAAGTCCATACATTTAACAAATGGATACTGATCGTGGCTTCGTGGTTGAGCTTGAGTTTTTAGGCAAATCAAATCAAAATTGATAAATCGATTGGTGCCTAAGATAAGTCTAGCATTCCTAGACCAGTGGTTTTTAATTGGCAGCTTGCTTACCTAGCCATTTTTGATGGTTTCTAAGGCAAGCCTTGGCAGACTCTCCCACGGATCTAACTTGCCTGGTCAATGTGGTTAATCAACTTTTGATTAGATTGCTCATTGATTCGTACTAACCCATGTCATATAGAAAATTAGTGAGACTAATTTTATTCAGTGAGACTGATCTTGGTGCCCATGGACCTAAATTGATCCTAGTTCTCATCTTTGACTTGAGAAGTTAGTGGGAGGATTTGACTTGGTGAAATCAGTGGGAGCAATTTGGTTCATGTCTTCTCTATCCTTAAATCACTAATAATTTAAATTTTTTAAAATTATTAGATCCTTAAAATGATAAAGTTATAGGGATAACTGAATCATAGCCTTCCATTAAGTTAGGTGATAATGGGTCCATTAACTCAATAATCATTGGAGGCCCAAAAGCCTGGTGCTTATTGACTAATGGAATTATCATTCATAATATGATAACTTGAAAGTATCTCTCTAACGGTGGTTAGGTTGACCAACCAAAGTTGGGCTTAATCATTCATTGGTTAGATGCATTAAGTATGGTCATGTTAATAATTGGACCTAACCAAATTTTTATAGTGGAGGCCAAAGCCTACTGATTAGGTTCTAGGGCAAAATTAAATTACTAGAAGTTATGTAGAAAAATAATTAGTTAAAGAATCTACCATAGATGCACATGGATTGACCAACCAAAGTCAAGCTAGTGTGCAGTCTATGTGAATTCTAGTACCTACTAGAAAATTAAAGTAATTCCTCGAATTGGAGGTAGAGGCTATCAATTCATACAAAATAGTGTAGGAACCTTTAGACTAAAGTCTAAGTCTCTAGGCTTAAAATAATTTATATACAATAGGTCATTGTTCTCTTTTCTATTTATATTAAAGCTAAATCCTAATTGCTTCAATCACTGTCAGACAGTGATAGACTTATAGATCCAACTTCGATAATTAATATCAAAAGTTGAATTTGTTTCAGCAGCATGAAGGGGTTCATGTTGGGGCTTGCAGGCCCAGTCAATACAAAAGGTTCAAGACTGACTCAAACCAGGCAAAGTGCTTCTACTGCTAGAAGCAAGATCATAAGAAGAAGAATTGTCTTGCTTCTCTTGACCTCAAGAGGCTGAATAAGAGAAGGGAGCAAAAAATTACTCATCAAGGATGTTATATGATAACATCTTATAATTTTTCTATATATAATTCTACTACCTGGGTATTAGATACCGGTAGTCTTATGCAATTCATTGCAAGAACTTCAAGTAAGTGGAGTGTTTAAAAATGGTGAGAGATTCCTAAATATTATGGATGGAAGTCTGTTCCAATCATTGCCTTAGAAATCATCAAGCTAATTTTCAACACAAATGCTATCATTTAGAGTGACTATCACTATTGTCCATCATTTATAATGAATGTGATCTTTGATGGTCTTTTAGCTAAAGATGATCATCATTTTTCTATAAAAGAAGATTATTGTGATATCATTATAAATGATATTACAATAATACATAGATAATAAATAAATGACATTCACGCAACCTATTAAGTATAATGTACACATCTATTAAACACTCTAAGTTAGATAATGTCTTTGATGCCTACCTTTGGCATATAGGCTTAGTCATGTTAACAAGAATAGGATAAACAAGTTAGTTTAAGAGAAAAATTTTGATATCAATGATTGTGAATCATTAATAATCTATGAGTCCTGTCTTCTTGGGAAGATGACAAAGTTACCTTTTATTGGAAAAGATGAATGAGCTGATGAAGTTCTAAGTCTTGTACATAGTGATGTATATGGACCTATGAACTTAAGTGCTAGAGAAGGATATCAATATTTCATTATGATTCTAGACGACCTATCTTGATATAGGTACGTCTAGCCTGAATCATATGAAATGTTCAAACAATTTCATAATGAAGTGAAAAAATAAATTAGAACAGATATTAGAACTCTTCAATCAGATTGAGGAGGCAAATACTTATCCAGTGAATTTTTTTGACATATCTAGGAGAGAATAGGATTCTCTTATAGTGGATTCCTCCCGAAACACCATAGGATAGTGGTGTATTGGAAAGAAAAAATCAAACTTTGTTGGATATGGTTTGATCCATGGTGGGGTTTACTAGTCTACTCAGGATTATACTCTTGTGACTACTTATTTTACTCGGAATAATATTCTGAATAAATGTATTGCAAAGACTCCATATGGGATATGGATCGGGCATAGACCTAGACTCTCTCTCATCTTTGGGTTTGGGGTTGTTAGGCCTACGTCAAATATTTTGCATATAGATAAACTTAGAGCCTGGTTCCATAGGTGTATATTTATAGGATACCCTAAGAAAACTAGGGGTTATTACTTTTACCATGCTAAAGAATAAAAGTTGTTCTCAATAGTAGGATATTTCTTTTAGAAAAGAGTTCCTTAGAGAAGAAACTGATGCCTAAAAAGTTGAACTTGAGAAAATTTGACTGGTAGAAAGGACCAACATAATTTAGTAAATCTGCAGAACTATATTTGATTAGATCAAACCCAGAGCCCATTAATATTGGACTATTAAAGAGATTCGGTAGAGTATCCCGCTAGTCGATCAGATACTTTGATATCTAGATTCGAGATGGTGATCTTACTGAACTCGATGAGAATAACAAGGATCCAATCACCTATATGGATGCTATATAGAGGACTAACTTTGAGAAGTGGCTTGAAGCCATAAAATTTGAATTAAAATCCATGAAGATCAATAGTGTATGGACACTAGTTGATCCACCTGAAGGAATAAAATCTATTAGGTGCAAATAAATTTTCAAAAGGATTAGAGTAGCGTAGATGGAAAGGTAGAGACCTATAAAGCCCCTTTGGCTATCTTCTCGGAGTTGGAATATATGTTTTGAAGGTATGTCTTTGTTATGAATAAAGAAAAATCCTGCATTTATAAGTGGGCAAAAGGTTTTGTAGTGCTATTCCTCGTGTTGTCTGTGGACGATATTCTCTTAATCGAAAATAACATTCTAGAATTACAAGGAATAAAGGTTTAGCTATCATCTTATTTCTCCATGTACGAGACTAGACAAGATATACTCGCTAGAGATAGTGAGTAGATACTAGTCTGATCCAAGTGAGAACCACTGAAAGATTATATAGACAATTCTTAAGTATTTAAGAAATACTAAGATCCAGTGATTCATATATAGAGAAACTGACTTAAAACTTATGGATATTTTGATTTTAATTTTTAGTCAGACGATAGTAGAAGAGTGTCGGATCATGAATTTATCATAATAAAAGGAGAAATCTACTAAAAATTTTCGAGGAAAATACTATAGCATATTCTGTTAGTGATGTAGAGTACATAATGGCATGTGATGCTGCCGTGTAGGCTATGTGGTGACATAAGTTCATTAGCAAGCTAGGAGAGGCACCCTCCATCAATGGTTCAGTCCTATTATAGCACTAAAGCCATAGCTTAGGCTAAAAAATGAAAGGTGCACCATAGGACCAGCATACTCTGCATCGCTATCATCTTAGATTTTGATCAGGATGATGTCGAGCTTTAGAAGATCGACGAAAAAGAAGAATTTGATCGACCCATTTGATAAAACCTTGGAACTAAGAAGTTCTACGAGCTCAAATAGAAGATAAGATATTTGATATTATTCTGGTTGGCTTTAGTCCAAGTGGGAGTTGTTAGGACGTATTCTAAAGCCAATCATCTAAGTTGTAGATGATTGAAATTAGTATATGAATTATCAAATAATAATAGTTATTTGACTTATTCATCATAAAAAGATTTATCTTTCTTAAATAAACTTCTAAGTTATGATGAAATCCTTAGAACCATACTTAATCAATAAAGAAGGATTTATCAGATGGTTCTTAAATTATTCATGATCAAATGATAAGTTATTAATAAAGATGATAACTTATCGAGTGTAGGTCACTGTATGTCATATGCATTGGTTGTTCTCATAATCAAGTAGTATGGAGATACTAATATGATATATAGGTGAGATATAGGAGTACATCTATATTGAACATGATTAATATAGCACTCTACTATCAAGAGAAGCTAGCTAAGGCCAATGAGTATACGTGTTCTTCCGATCTGAGATCACCATGGTGACTTGCAAGCAACTCACTGTACTTTGATGTGAGACTACCTGTATTTTTAATATAGGATCGGTAGGTTTTTGGATATAGTCAAGTACTTATAGAATCGGTGTGTGAGTCAATAAAGGATTGACCACTTCTGATTAACTTCAAGAAGCGAATGTCTCATTGTATTTTAATTTAGCAAAATCTAGGTCTGGATAATCCTCGTGAGGAGTCATGAAATTTACAAAATTTTGAAATACAATATGGATGACTTGTATGAGTATTGACAGCTGACTCGAATTGATCCAAAGCATTATTAGTCAAAGGAATGAATTATATGGTAATCATAGGCCAGGATTCTAAGAATATTGCTTTGCATACATTCGACCTATCTGGACGTCGGGTATAATTGCTAGATGATCATTTTGATTGGTATAAAAATTGATTTCTATGCTACTGATTTATGTTCAAACATATAGGATCACACATATTAGAGGTTGTTACCTATATCGGATGGTTGATCGATGATTGGTTCAGTGATCGAATCATCAATGCGATTGATGATCGATCAAATACAAGTATTATAGGAGGATTGGTTAGTAATTAGATTACTAATTAGCTTAATTTGATTGAGCAATTAGTTTGAGATCAAGTTTAATTAAATTAGATTCAATTAGAATTAGTTTGAACTTAATTGGGTTGAGTCCAATTGGTTTATTGGATAAGCCAATTACAAGAGAAAATAATTTCTTGTTGGACTAGGATTTGAGTGCACCTAATTTCTAATTAATTTAGGATTCAAATTAGATTTTAATTTTAATTTAATTTAATTTAATTAGGCTCCTAGTTGGACTAGGATCATCATAAATTAGGTTACATTAATTTTAATTTCAATAGAATTTAAATTATATTTGACTTAGTCTAAAATGAAGAGTCCTAGTTAGACTAGGACTCCTTTCCCTAGCACCAAAGAAGAGTAGCCCACACCCATAATTTTTTTATTTTTTCATGAGTTCTCTCACATTATGAAAGCCTCCACGCACACCCCATATCTGGATTTTTGGAATAAAATTTGATCGGGTCTTATTTGGAAGTTAGTTTAGATTTGAATTCCTCTTGATAGAGTTATAGTTTTCTAAACTTCTTCCTCCTCCTAAGCACTAGTTTTTTCCCACACCATAAAATATTTTGTGTGCCATTTTTTTATTCCTTTTGTGTTTTGGATTCCAGATTCTCATAACTATTTTTAAGGGGGAGGCATCCAAGTGTTGGATGCCCCCTAAGAGTCCTAAGTTTTCCTACTTTGAGTAGGTCTTTTGTCCTAGTCTTTCCAATCCTTGGAGCACCTCCTATTAATGAGGATGTGGCAAGAGAAAACCTTGGTTAATTCCATGAAAATTCTAGAGGGAAAAGAAGAGTGGGCTTAGGGAGTTTGGGTGTTCCAATCTTTTCGGTATGGTGGTCTCAATTGGACATGAAAGGCTCATGTCTTGTTGAGAACAAAAAAGAGAGAAGATTGTCTTCTCTAGGGTTCATTTCTGAGTTCTTTTTTTACCATTTTTTGAGAGGTCTTTATTGCTGAAAAATTAGAGGAAGAGATGAGGGGCGTGGAGGATGGATGCTCTAAGTGTTGGGGCATCAAGGTTTATTTTGGACATGATCTGATCATATTCTGATGAGTGAAGAAGAAGAAAAGTAAGTCTTCTCTTAGTTCTTCTTTGAGTATCTTTCTTCTTCACTTTTTGTGAGATTTTTTCAATGAGAAAAATTAGAGAGAAAGAGATCTAAAGCGTGGAAAAATTATAGAGGAGAAGGTCTCCTCTTGTCTAGGTTTAAAGATCTGTTTAAGACATTAAAGGCTGATGTCCTGAAGAGAAGATGGGCTTTCTCTTAATGGTCTCTTTCAAGCCTATTTCTTTTCTTCTTTTAGGAAGATCCAAAAGTCAGACTTCTTCCTTAATCCTCCTTCTAATCTTCATCTCTTGGAGTATCCAAGAGATTTGAAGATAATTTTACAGATTAACCTCCGATTAAAGTGACGATCTTATGTGGACAACCTGTAGAGGCCGAACGTGCTGTGTGGCTCTATGAAATAAGAACAATATTGGATGTTAGCTATGGTGTTCTCAATCCACACAAAAATGAGAGATATGATCTTTTTTCTAACCTAGATTCGATCTAGGATTTCTAAAATAGTTCTAGATCTAAGGTATTGATATGATCAATAACAAATTTTTTTTTATTTTTTAGATTTATGCTTGCATCATGATATGTCATTGGTCCTAGTTATAGGGTTTAGTGATTAGATCTCATGCATTATTAGATTAAATAGTTTAATTTGTCTTTTGTTGTGCACTATTTTGAAAAAGTTTTGAAATATATGCATGAAACCTTGCATGTTTTCCAATAGGAACATTATTCAAAATATAATAAGCAGTCTCAAGTGCATAATTCCAAAAAAAATTAACAAACTTGTAAATCCCATCATGGACTGAACCATGTCTAATAGGATCCGATTTCTCTTTTCAGACATACCATTATACTATGGTGTTTTAGGAGAGGTCTATTATGAGAGAATCCCATTCTCTTTTTGATATGTCAAAAACTCATTGGAAAGGTATACACCTCCTCGGTCTGATTGAAAAATTTTAATAATGTTTCCAAGTTATTTTTCTACCTCATGCAATATCGTTTGAACATTTTAAATGAATCATATTTACTCTTCATAAGATAGACGTACCCATACCTCAATAGGTTGTCAGTAAATGTAATATAGTAGTACCCACTTCTAGCACATGTGTTCATAGGTCCACATACATCACCATGTACTAGACCCAGAAGATTAGTGGCCTGTTCATCCTTTTTAGTAAAAGGTAATTTGGTCATCTTATCAAGAAGGCAGGACTCACAGATAGTCAATGATTCACCATCATCAATGTCAAGGATACGTTCCTTGACTAACCTGTTGATCCTATTTTTGTTTATATGACCGAGCCGATAGTGCCAAAGATAGGCATCGGTGACATTATGTAGTTTTGAAAGTTTATTTGATGTGTACATTACACTAATAGGCTATGATAAAATATAAATATTATTTCTTAATTATCCTTGCATTATCGTAACATCATTCATAATGATATCACAAATTTTTTTTATCAACAAACAATAATCATCCAGGGCCAAAAACCCAATAGATATTATGTTCATCATAAAAGATGAATAATAGTGACAGTCATTTAAAATGACATTATTAGTTTTGAAAATAAGCTCAAGAGTTCTCAATGTTAGGACTTAATAATATAAAGAATTTAGTTTATATGTGACTTAAGGATAAAGAAGACACGGACCAATTTACTCTCACTGACTTCACCATGTTAAATCCTCCCACTGGCTTCATCAAGTCAATAAATGAGGACTAGGATCAAATTTGATCCATGGGCACCTAATTCAGTCTTACTAATTGAAATCAGTCAAACTAATTTCTAATGGTATGGGTTAGCTCAAATCACCAAGTGATCTAATCGAATCCTAATCGATCATGTTGGCGAGGTAAGTGAGATCAATAGAAGGGATATGCCATTAACTCGTCAAAGATCGAATAATTGCAAGTAGCTTCTAATTAAAAACCACTGGTCTAGACTGTCAAACTTACCTTAGACACCAATCAATTAATTAGATTCAATTTGATCAACCTAGTAATTTCAGACTGGACTGCTTGGCCATGAATCAAGTCCATCTTGATCCTTGTTAAAGATATGGACTTGTCCAACTATAACTATTGAAGTTGAATCTAGAGTGTTCTTGATCTAATCTAATTTAACATTTGATTAGATTTGATCAATTACTCTAGTTAAGTTCATTCTTTAACTAACCTTAGGTTTAACCTAATTAATAGACCTAATTCATTTAATCCTTTAATCCACAGTCTTATGCTTTTATCTTAGGATCTTTAATTCATAATTCTAGATCCTACTGATAATAATTAATTATTTTAATTAAGTTTTTGGGCTAATGGGTTGGAGTTTGGCATTTTAAAAATAATTTTTAAATTTTTAAATTTTTTTATTTTTTATTCACTAAATAGGTTGACTCATTTTAGAAATGGGTCGGCTTATTTCATAAACAGCAACCTATTACTCATTTCATAATAGAAAATAAAGTATATTTAAAATTAAATCATGAATTAAATTTTAGATCTAATCTAACATATTCATGTTTAATTTTAGATTGAAACCATTTTAATTATTTCTTTCACTGCTTCATCTTCATGGGATATAATCGCACACCCCTACCACCATAGGAGAACCCCATCGAAAGGGAGGAGAGGGCCTTTAAAACTTACTTTTCTCCTATGATCGAATAGTCATGGCAACCAACCCAATCTGATTACTTGCTACTCGAATCAAATATATCAAATATGCTAGCATTTAAATTTTATAATTTACATATTAAACATGTGAAGCAACCCTTGCTCTGATACCAATGATGGAAATCGTGGGGTTCTAAGCATGCTTTTCAAAACTTTTTCAAAAATTTAAGTATAGTGAAAGCTAAAATTAATCTAATATTAATTTTAAATATGCTATGATCATATCAAAAATCCTACATAAGGATCTAGACATGTATATATGCAATAGAAAATTAAATGCATTCGATCAGTAAATATCGATCAACAAATCATATTTGCTGATTGACTCATGTTCAGAACACAATACTTATGCACGGGTAGATGAACTCTATAATTTGACAATCCTAAAAAGAAGCCTCCTTACATCGCGATGTAGCCGCATAGTCATTCGGCCTCTATGGTCAGTCCATATTGTGCTCCTGGTCTCAACCAGCTCCACCAGAGTGCCAGCTACTCGCTAAAGCCTTTGATGGCCGATCTTGGTCGATCCAATTGACCATCTTTCTCATGATATCCTAGATACTCCAGAAGGCCAGAAGACACTGTATGGAGGATGACAAGATGGTGTGAAAGATTTGGTGGAGATTGGATACTCACAGCACTCAATCTCACCATCCCATCCCTAGGTCCAAACCCTAGGACCTCCCACACCTGAAACCCTAGAGTCCCCATTCTCAGGTTTCTTTTTATGACCAAAAATTAACCTCATAGAAGTCCCCACACCCCTCATTATTTAATTGAGAAACCCCTATCTCAGTTGCACACATGCACACTTTCAAAACCTTTTCAAAATTGTGTGAGTTAAGAAGTGTAGAAGAGATATGGCGCAAGGGGTTTCTAACCTTCTCTCTTTGAATTTTCCATGCCCAAAAGTAGCACCCCACCCCCAGTTATTCTCTCTCCAAAAACTCATTTCTAGCTCATGCATGCACAAAAAAATTTTCATTTAAAATGGGCTACACTCCGTGGGAAAAATGCATGGGTTTTTGATGAGGATAGAAGGTTAGGAGGTTTCAACCAATCGCTTGAATTCAAAATTCAAGCTACTATCTTATCTAATCTCCAACACAAATTCCACCTGACAAATGCATAGAGGAACCTTTCATTTGGATGCCCACTCTGAGTAGAAGCAAAAAATGTGCAAAAAAAATCTCAGGGAGGCATGGAGATGAGATAAGGGAGAGATAAGTTTCAACCGCTAACTATCTAAGTTGAATTTGAAATTCAACTTAGTTTGAACCAGTCCAACTCTTGGACCAGGTCAAAGGCAAAAAGAGGGGAGGTGCAAAAACCTTTTCTAGCATGGGAAATCACATGCAAAAACAAAAAAGCATGGAGAGAGGCATGGATCAAAAAGTTTAGGTGCAGGGAGATTTCAAATTCAAAATTGAACTTGTCCAAATGGGTTTCAACCAAACCGATTTGTCCAAATCCAATTAAACCAAGATAAACCTAATCAAATTAGGCTTAACCCAATCCAATAAAATCCTAATCAAGTTAGAAATTGTTGCCTAGAGATTGCAACCCAAGAGGGGAGGGGGGTGAATTGGATTCTTATAAAAATTTCAATCAAATTTCCTTTCTAAATAAATATGTGCCTTAGTTTAAGCAAAATAGAGAGTTTGTAAGGTGAAGGCTTTAAGCTATAGTGGAAGTAAGATAGTGTATACAAACTAAGATTATAAACATTGCAAATAAAAAATAATAGCAAAGCAAAGAAAGCAAGGAAAGCAAGAAGTAAAGCCAGAAGCCAAATACACAAAGTTTTATAGTGGTTCGGTGCAACCCACATCTACGTCCACTTTCCAAGCTTTTCTTGAGATTTCTACTATAATCCACCTATGATTATAGTATGTTTATTTTTTCAGGCTCACAAACAAACCTAGTTGGTTTTCATAGGAGCATCAATCAAAATCTTACAATGTTAGTTTTTCAAGTTTACTAACAATCTAGTTGGTTTTTTGGGCTCATCAAACAAAACCTAACAAGTTCAATTTTGGGCTTGAACGGGCCTAATCCCTGAGTTTCTTTCCTCCAAAAAAACTTATAAAGAAATAAAAATATAATTATAAAATTTTAGCATAAAAGTAAAAATAGAATTGAAACTCTTCAAATTCTAAAGAAGAAGCTGATGATGTGCTTGATTGAGGCTTGGCTTTTTCTCAATTTGTACTTGAGAGGATGTAGAAAATGTTAGAGAAGATTGCTTTGAGGGCTTGCTGAAATCTATGCACAACTTTTCTTTCTTTTTTTTTTTTTTGAATATTCAATATTTCTTATAAAAACTAAAAGATTCTCTCTTTAAATCTCTTAATCTTACTTTTCAATTGATTCTCCATCTTTAAATATCCTTGAAGATGGTTGGAGAGTGAGTTCTAGCCATTGGAAGCTCTGAAATAGCCGTTGGAACAAAAAAAGAGCCATTGGAAAGATTGTAGAAAATTCTCATTGAAGGCTGTCATGCATTTGGAGAAGTTTTGATTTTTCTTCGAGAAGTCTCGATTTCACTTCAAGAAGTCTCAAAAATTTCTGAGATGTCTCGATCTTAAAACATAAAAACAAGATTTCTATTTTCTGAAATGAAGAAGTCTCGAGCTATTTTCGAGGCCTCTTGAACCTATGCTAGAAAAATGAGCAGGCATGCCAAATAGCTTGGAGAAGTTTCAAAATTTGCTAGAGAAGTCTCTAAATTTTTTAGAAAAGTCTCCAAAATTTTTGGCTTTATTTTTCTTCATTGTTTGACCTTTCAAACTTGAATTTCTTGGCCCCAATCTCTTTTAAATATAATAGCTTCTTTTAATTTTATTTTCTCTTCTTCCAATCTTACTTTCTTCCTGCCAAGCCATCCAAACATATATGAATTTATTATTTTAAGTATTTTGACATAGCATCTCGAGAGGATTTATTCTTAAGATAAATTTTTTATTTTAGATACTTGAAAAATCCTACATACATTCTTGAAACACATGATTAGATATATAATATACTCAAAGTTTTAAAATCATTAAAATCAATCATAGGATCAACAATCTCTCTCTTTTTGATGATGGCAAAACTTTGGGCATATGCCAAAGAAACTAATATAAATCAAGATAAGAATAATGAATTAAACTTGATGAAAAAATTTTTAATAAGCCTTTAATTTATTGTGCATCATTATAATATACATATTTTATATACTCATATCAAAATGATGTTTTAATTCTAATCAATGAGTATCAAGATTTCAAGCATCAAAAATTTGAGTTTTTTAAGCATCAATCATTTAAGCATATACTCAACATACTTCTTTCTTTTTTTGACAACATTAAAAAGCTCATAGAAAGAAACAAAAAATCTGTTAGATATATGTGCCCTAAAAGCCAGAATTGGCTGACACTTGTAATACATTTCTAGGGGCAAAATTATAATTATGACTATAATAAATAAAATGGGTTATTTTCTATCACATATGTGTATTTAGTATCTGTGATACATCCTTTGAGTTAATGGTAATGATAATTCATATTTTTAAGAGTTGAAAATTTAAGACATGAATAATCATTGTTAACTCATAAAATGCTCCCGATCATAGGATCATCACGAGGATGGTGATTGATCCGGAAGGTTGGTGTACAATCACTTCTCTTTAGTAGATGAGTCTTGAGTCTACGGTATGGAGACACCAGAGCGAGAGTATAGGTATACGTTAGAGAATGAGGGCACTGAGCGTGACCACCTTGAGTAGTCATTAGGAAGTCTACCTTCTCATCGATGACTGACTCGATATTGCAGTGGTGTGTCTGGTTCTTTGACCTGAGGTGCATCGTCAGTTCACCTTGAAGGTGTTATAGTTTGACTACACCATTACTCGATCTCCTAGCCATACGAAACCCTGAGGTGTATGTTGGCTATAGCATGTTCATTATAGGAACTGGATGGCATCAAGATGGAATCTATCTACCTCAGTGGTAGAGGAGCACCCCTATGATGATCATGAGAATCAAGTCCTAAAGCCCATGGCCATGGCAGAGTGAAATAATAGAAACAGTTTCTATTTAGATTTTCACATTGAACTTGAATCGAATGATTACATCATATGACAGAAACTAGGGTTTGACGAGTTTACCTTAACCCTAATCTGATCGGGGCTCAAGATAGAAGAACTTAATCACGCAAGTAGCTGCACCAAGAGGTTCGCATTCAGCTCTAATAGGTTGCCACCATATACTACTAGGTATCACTGGTGGATTTTGGAAGCAATTAGAATGATTTAGATGATCGATCATTCTAGCTGTTCGAATCAGAAGAGTTCTGATCCATCGAAAGAAGTTTCGATGATGTCGATGATAGAGATCATGACATACCCCATTACCATACAGAACTGAACCTAACTGGGTCACAAAAATAAGGATTTGAATTTGGTGATCATCAATTGAACTAATTCAGTTCAATTGATCTGAATGAGATTCAATTAGGTTCAAGAAAATCGTGCTAGCACTCGATTGAACCTAACGTTCTTCTTTTGCTATCACAAATAAGTTGTCATAACTGAGCCAAAGGAGTTTGTGCTCAATTAGAGGCCTTCATATGGTCTGACTGGAGGTTGTCCAAGTCAGAAAAGGTTGTCTTATTTTGTAAGACATCACCTGCCATTTTTGGTCACCTGCCATTTCTTGTTCTTTGACTTTGGTCAAAAGTCTACCTTTGACTGGTCAAATATTGACCATTGATACTTTGACTTCTGTCCACGTGTCATGCACCTATTGGAGAGCTGGTGGGGGCTTGTCCCCCTATCAGAACCTAGCAAGGAAGAGGGTGCACGCTAACCTTGGCATGTGCCCAAGTTGGA
>QRFJ01000182.1:114271-138260 GCA_006176705.1 Cocos nucifera | reverse complement strand
GAGTACCTATACTCTCGCTCCGATGTCTCCACACCGTAGACTCAAGACTCATCTACTAAAGAGAAGCGATTGTACACCAACCTTCCAGATCAATCACCATCCTCATGATGATCCTATGGTCGGGAGCATTTTATGAGTTAACAATGATTATTCACGTCTTAAATTTTCAACTCTTGAAAATATGAATTATCATTACCATTAACTCAAAGGATGTATCATAGACACTAAATACACATATGTGATAGAAAATAACCTATTTTATTTATTATAGTCATAATTATAATTTTGTCCATAGAAGTGTATTACAAGTGTCGGCCAATTCTGGCTTCTAGGGCACATATATCTAACAATCTCCCACTTGTCCTAAAGCCAATTGGCTATAAGTCTAAGTCCCATCTTCTCAAGGTGGGCTTCGATCTTCTGTTGGCCTAACGGCTTTGTAAGTGGGTCTGCCATATTATCTGCGAAGTTGACTCTCTTGACCTCAACGTAACCTTTCTCGAAGGTAATCGTGGATGGAAGATGCATATTAGCTGTTTGCTAGTGAACTTCCTTCGCAGCCTCTGACAATTACATGCTGCTATCATGGTTTGTTTGAAACTGTTGCCGACTTTTCGACTCGATCTATGTCGGACATGAAATCCGAGTCTGTGTATCCCTGAACTTGAATTTCTCCGTTACCAAAGACCAACATCATATCCTTAGTTCTTCTTAAGTACTTAAGGATACATTTCACAGAAGTTCAATATTCTTCATCTGGATTTGACTGATATCTGCTTGTGACACTCATAGCATGGGCTATATTAGGTCGTGTACATATCATGGCATACATGAGGCTCCCTATTACAGAAGCATAAAGGATCTTGCTCATGTGTTCTATTTCCTCAGGTGTGCTGGGGCACATCTTCTTGGAAAGATGAATACCATGTCTGAAGGGTATCAATCTCCTCTTAGAGTTTTCCATACTAAACCTCTTTAGTACTTCTTCTATGTACATCTTCTGTGAAAGTCCTAGCATCCTATTCGGTCTATCCCTATAGACCTTAATTTCTAGAATAAAGGATGCTTCGCCCAGGTCTTTCATGGAGAATTCCTTGGACAACCATAATTTAACTATTGTCATCATGGGAACATCATTCCCAATAAGGAGGATGGCATCCATGTACAATACGAGGAAGACAACAGCGCTCCCACTGACCTTTTTGAAGACACACGGTTCCTCTTCATTTTTGATGAAACCAAACTTTTTGATCACATCATTAAAATGAGTGTTCCAACTCTGAGATGCTTGCTTAAGTCCTTATATGGACCTTTGCAGCTTGCAAACCTTGTGATCAGTATCACTAGATGTGAAACCTAGTGGCTGTTCTATATAGATATCTTCCTCAAGATATCCATTTAAGAATGCCGTTTTCACGTCCATTTGCCATATTTCATAATCAAAATAGGCTGCAACAGCAAGCAATGTGCGGATGGATTTTAGCATGGCTACTAGAAAAAAGGTATCCTGATAGTCAATGCCTTCGCGTTGACTATAACCTTTTGCCACTAGTCTAGCCTTGAATGTCTCTACGTTCCCATCTGCACCAATCTTTCTCTTGAAGATCCATTTACACCCAATAGGTACTATACCTTCTGGTGGATCTACCAAGGTCCAGACTTGGTTTGAGTGCATCGAGTCAATTTCTGACTGCATTGCCTCTAGCCATTTCTCGGAGTCGATATCTGATATGGCTCATTGTAGGTTTTGAGATCATCACCATGAGCACCATTACCTACGAGGAACATTTCCTCTACGTCTTCTGAAATAATACCTAAGTATCTTTCAGGGGGATGGAAAACTCTTTTCGATCTACGAGGTGGAGGAGGTAGTATTTTTATTGGCTCAACCTAATTTGGTTCCAATTGGTCCTTAGCTCGTTGCACTTGTGAGACTTTCTCATCAAGCTTAATCTGCTTTCCAATGCCGCTATCTTGAATAAACTATTTTTCAAGAAAGATGGCATTTTGACTCACAATCACATTATGGTCTTCTGAAATGTAGAAATAGTATCCTAATGACTCTTTAGGATATCCTATGAATAGAGCTCTGAAGGACCTAAACTCTAACTTATCCACTTGTTGTCTTTTGACATGAGCCGAATAACCCCAAATTCTGAGATAACTCAGACTTGATTTCTTACCGTGTCATATCTCATACGGTGTGGTAGGAACGGTTTTAGAGGGAATCCTATTCAGTAGATAAATTGAAGTTAATAATGAGTGTCCCCAAAGAAAATCAGGGAGGTCTGTGAAGCTCATCATGGATTGAACCATATCCAATAGGGTCCAATTTCTCCGTTCTGAAACCCCATTGAGTTGAGGTGTTCCTGGTGGAGTCCATTGAGAGACCATGCCATTTTTCTTAAGATAGTCTAGGAATTCCTGGCTAAGGTATTCACCTCCTCGATCTGATCGAAGAATCTTAATGGTTTTTTAGTTTATTTTTCTACTTCATGTCTGAATTCTTTGAACTTTTCAAAAGCTTCAGACTTGTGTCTCATAAGATACACATACCCATACCTAGACAGATCATCGGTAAAGATAATGAAGTAGACAAAATTGCCTCTAGCCAGCACATCAATTGGGCCGCACATATCTGTATGTACTAGGGCAAGGAGATCTATGGCCCTCTCCCCATGTCCAATAAAAGGGAGTTTAGTCATTTTGTCTTGAAGACAGATTCACAAGTTGGATATGACTCGGAAGTCAATGGACTCAATAGCCCATTTTTCTCCAATTTGTTGATCCTATCTTCTGCTATATGACCTAATCTCATGTGCCATAGATATCTATCATTTGGACTATCCCTAGGTCGTTTGGCATTCACGTTTTGCTCGATAGTTAAAACAGGTACATCAATATGTAGCTGATAAAGATCATTAATAAGAAAACCATTTGCAATTTTATTTCTTTCATAAAGAATGTTACAATGGTCCTTAAAGAAGGTAATCACATAGCCTTCTTGTGCTAAGCATGAAACAGAAATCAAATTCCTACTAGCTGCAGGCACATAATACAGTCTTTTAAAACTAAGTCTAACCAGATGTAACAGAGGGTATGTTCCACGGCTACTGCAGCAACTCTTGCTCCATTACCGATGCGTAGGATCATGTCTCCATCCCTCAGCCTCCTGCTATCCTCAAGACCCTGCATAGAAGTGCATAGGTGAGCACTAGATCCAGAGTCAAGCACCCAACTGGATGCAGAAGAAACCGTAAGGTTAGACTCAATACGAGCATACCTCCAGAAGGACCTTCCTTCTTGTTCTTCAGGGTGGCCAGGTAAGTAGGGCAGTTCCGCTTCCAATGGCCGTCGCTGTTGCAATGGAAACACTTTCCTTTGCCATCGACCTTCTTCTTCGGTTCTGCCTTCTTCTTCTTTGATCCTTCTACCTTTTGCTTTTTCACAGACTTCTTTTTCTTTCCATAAGACTTTCTTTTGGAAGAAGTCCGTTCCATAGCAAGAACTGAGCCTTTAGAACCTTTCATAGAAAGCTCAGCGGTAACCAGCATATTCATCAACTCGGCCAAGGAATTTTGAAGTTTATGCATGTGGTAATTCATGATGAATTGCCCATATGCATCAGTCAAGGATTGCAGAATAATATCGTTCTGCAAGTCCAAGTCCAACTTCACACCGAGCTTCTCAAGCTCTTCCATGTCCTTGATCATTCATCAGACAGTGATCTTGGACTGACTGCCCATCACGCATCTTAGCCTTAAAAAGTCGTTTTGTGACTTGATATTGGCTGCGCGACTCTGTTCACCAAACATCTCCTGTAGGTGAGCCAACATTTGGCGAGCAGTCCCGATATCTTCATGTTGGCGCTGGAGCTCATCAGACATCGAGCCCAACATGTAGTATCTAGCCTTATTGTCTTCGTCAATCCATTTTTCCAGAGACGCTCTCTGTTCAGTGGATGGACGAGCTGGTAAGGTGGGAGGGTCCTGGTCCAAAACATGTGTTAACTTCTCTGAACCCAAAACAATTTTGTAGTTCCTGAGCCAATCTTTATATTGGTCCAGTCAGTCTATGTGGTGTCTAGGATACGTGCTAGTGGGTTGGACGCAGACATTTTCCTGTAGAGAGTCAAAGATTCTAGTTAGATACTGTAATTTTGACTTGACCAATTTGTTTAGGGATTTTATTTTTAAACAAATTAGCTCCCACTATTTTCTCGGATCCCTACACTCCCTCTGTAGAGATGCGAAAATCTCCGCAATTGATGATTTCTAGTGGGTGGTGCGGTCTCACCAACTGACTCATCACCTCACCTAACAGTTATTGGTGATGGGTTAGCCAATGAGTGAACAACTCTTGTTCAATGATTCTCTAATCATGGTGCACCCAAACTTGGTCTCTAATTCATGAATCTCACCGTATCCGGAATATTGATCCACTCCTTAGTTAAGTCAGACCACCATTTGCATAGACTGGGTTCCTAATTGGGTCTCTCACCGTATCCGGAATATTGAGCCCAACTCATCCTCCAGCCCATAGCATCCAATGCCTAATAGACATGGTTGCGTCTTCCCGGTGCAACTGAGCCACTGTATCAGCCGAGAACAATCAACCCCGGGAAGGGCCCGCACGTCTACAATGGTGGAAGACCTCGGACTTAATCTTTTCTTAGGGATAATTGATTCAGGTCTCATTAAACTAGACTTGGCTTAGTCATAACAATTATGACTAACCTAGTGGCATGGGTCAGCTCGGATTATTGACCACCTCAGATCAGAACTGTGTCAACAGATATGGCCAGGTAAGTGAGACCGGTGGAAGGAATATGCCGTTAACTCGCACAAGAACGCATTCAGGTCGAGTAGCTTCCAATTAAAAACCAGTCGGTCGTCTATGCCAAACTTACCTTAGACACCAAATTGTTGAGTAGAACCAATTGGGTTAGCCTACAATCCAGACTCTAACCTCTGAGCCTAATTAGGTCTTGCTTGATCGTGACTCGATCTTGACCCAGACTTAATCCTATTAGGCTGGTCAATTTAAGCATTGTTGATCCCATCTAACCAACTCTTGATTCGGTTTGATCAACCGCTTAGACCTAATTGAGCTACCCAAGCCCGAACCCAGTATTATGAATATGTCTTAGATCTGAAATTCTCAATTTTAGACCTAATTAATATTCCATAAACTTAATTCTTAATTAAGTTGGGTTCATAAACAAAATATGCACAATAAATCCTAGGGTTTCAGGATCTAGGGTTTTGCAGAAAGTAAGTTTTGGGTTTCTGATTAAGGACGAACACGCAGCACCCCTACACGTCATAAGAACACCCATCGAATGGGAAGAGAGGGCCTTTAAACCCTTCTTCGTTCTTATGACCGGACGGCCAAGAGGAACGCCTTAATCAGGAACATGTAAATCTACAAAACAGTTATAGATCTATATCATATATCTCATATACAAATTTAGATCTAACCAAGGCATATTTTGCATACATCTCATGTATCATAATCATGCATGTTTTCAGATCTAAATTATCATATAATAATCTGAAAAATTAGATTTAAATTGATCTAATCAAAATAAATTCTAATCTAGACAATTATGTAGAACTATTCTACAACTAGTCTAGTCATGCATCTATCATATCTCATATGATATTTAAAATTAAATAATTTTTATTTGCTGTTTATCAGATGTTATTATAACACTTATAATATCAGAAAACAGTAAATAAGAAGATCTAAAATATGATTTAATCATATTAAATCAAAGACATGCAAAACTATTCTATAGAACTATTCTATTCTAGAACTAGTCATGCATATCTTCATGTTCTTAGATCCAAATCATTTAATTTTAATTTTTTCTGATTTCAGATCTGATCACATCTCATGTGACATCTGAAATCATTTATTTTTTAATTAAAATAAAATTAAAATCAGATCTAAACAATTTTAGAACCATGGCTCTGATACCAGTTGAAGGGAAATCCTGATTTCCCGGTCCAGGTTCGTCCAGATCTGATTAGATCAAGAGATATATTTCAAAATTTTTTCTCTTGATCTCAATCAGATCTTGATATGTTTCAGATCTGATTCTTATTATTTTAACAAATTAAAATAAAATAAGATAAATTAAATCAAATTTAATTTACCTTGATTTGGGTAATCCTATTACCCTGTAGATGATCCTGATTGTAGCGGAAGGTTCTGGATCTTAGCCACGCAAGCGCCTGGCCTCTACCGGTATCCACTCGGGTTGGATCTGGAGAACCTCTTCTTCTCTATCACACCTCCAAAAATCAGATCTGGATCTGATTTGGAGGATCTTCAAAACTCTTTTGAAGATCTGCAGTCGTCCTTTTGCAGCAGCGCAGCCTTCTTGCTTTTGATCGCCTTTCCTTGATCTGAATCGCACCAAACTAAATCCAAAACCCTTTTGGACGTGGAGAGCAAGGGGAGAAGAGAGTATGGCGTGGAGAAGGAGGGGAGAGGCAGCCTTGGACGTGGGAAATCTCTATTCAATTTGACTTCACTTAGGATTAGGGTTGGGCGCAGGGTCTTATTTATAGACCTCTTGTGATCCAACTCCTCTTCCTCTCAACCAATCACAACCCTTTGTGAAATCAGATCTAAATCTGATTGGTTGAAAAAGAGACCCCTGGATTCCTCCTTAGAGGGTGCCTAAGACCAGTCAAACTGGATTCTTAGTAGAACTCTAATTGGAATCCTAAAGGGAGGTGGAGTCCTTGTCCAACAAGGACTCCTAGGCGCCTCCTACTTGGGCTCACGCCACCCTTGGCGTGCGCCCTTCTCCTTGCCAGGTTCTGGCAGGGGGACAAGGCCCCCACCAGCTCTCCAATAGGTGCATGACATGTGGTCAAAAGTCAAAGGGTGAATGGTCAACGTTTGACCAGTCAAAGGTAGACTTTTGACCAAAGTCAAAGAACAAGAAATGGCAGGTGACCAAAAATGGCAGGTAATGTCTTACAAAATAAGACAACCTATTCTGACTTGGACAACCTCCAGTCAGACCATATGAAGGCCTCTGATTGAGCACAAACTCCTTTGGCTCAGTCAGGACAACTTATTCATGATAGTAAAAGAAGAACGTTAGGTTCAATCGAGTGCTAGCACGATTTCCTTGAACCTAATTGAATCTCATTCAGATCAATTGAACTAGATCAGTTCAATTGATGATCACCAGATTCAAACCCTTGTTTGTGTGACCCAGTTAGGTTCAGTTCTGTATGGTAATGGGATATGTCATGATCTCTATCATAGACATCATCGAAACTCCTTTCGATGGATCAGAACTCTTCTGATTCGAACAGCTAGAATGATCGATCATCTAAATCATTCTAATTGCTCCCAAAATCCACCAGTGACACCTAGCAGTATATGGTGGCAACCCATCAGAGCTGAATGCGAACCTCTTGGTGCAGCTACCTGTGTGATTCAGTTCTTCTATCTTGAGCCCCGATCAGATTAGGGTTAAGGTGAACTCGTCAAACCCTAGTCTCTGTCATATGATGTAATCATTCGATTCGAGTCCAGTGTGAAAATCTAAATAGAAACTCTTTCTATTATTTCACTCTGCCATGGCCATGGGCTTCAGGACTTGATTCTCATGATCATCATAGGGCTACTCCTCTACCACCGAGGTAGATAGATCCCATCTTGATGCAATCCAGTTCCTACAATGAACATGTCATAGCCAACATACACCTCAGGGTTCCATATGGCTAGGAGACTGAGTAATGGTGTAGTCAAACTATAACACCCTCAAGGTGAACTGCCGATGCATCTCAGGTCAAAGAACCAGACACACTACTGCAGCATCGAGTCAGTCATTGACGAGAAGGTAGACTTCCTAATGACTACTCGAGGTGGTCACGCTCAGTGCCCTCATTCTCTAACGAGTACCTGTACTCTCGCTCCGGTGTCTCCACACCGTAGACTCAAGACTCATCTACTAAAGAGAAGCAATCGTACACCAACCTTCCGGATCAATCACCATCCTCGTGATGATCCTATGGTCGGGAGCTGTTTATGAGTTAATAATGATTATTCATGTCTTAAATTTTCAACTCTTGAAAATATGAATTATCATTACCATTAACTCAAAGGATGTATCACAGACACTAAATACACATGTGTGATAGAAAATAACCCATTTCATTAATTATAGTCAAAATTACAATTTTGCCCCTAGAAGTGTATTACAAGTGTCAGCCAATTTTGGCTTCTAGGGCACATATATCTAACACATAACCCCAGAAGGATATCGGCAAGCTAGCAAATCCCATCATGGATCAGACTATGTCAAATAGAGTTCGAGTCCTCCTTTCGGACACATCATTATGCTGTGGTATTCTAGGAGGAGTTCATTAGAAGAGAATCTCATTCTCTCCTAGATATGTGAGAAACTCATCAGAAAGGTATTCTCATCCTCGATCAGATCGAAGAGTTTTAATACTCTTTCTAGTTTATTTTTCTACTTCATTTCAGAATCGTTTGAATATTTCAAAAGAATTCGACATATGTTTCAACAGATAGACATATCCATATTTACATAGATCATTTATGAAAGTGATGAAGTAGACACATCCACCTCTGGCACTTGTGCTCATTAGTCCACATACATCAATATGTACTAGACCTAAGAGATCATTAGCTCTCTCATATTTTTCAATAAAAGGTGACTTGATCATTTTACCAAGAAGACAGGACTCATAGATTGGAAGTGATTCACAATCACTGACTTCGAGGATTCCTTCTTGAGTCAACCTGTTTATCTTATTCTTGTTTATATGACCTAGCCTACAGTGCCATAAGTAGATATCTGATACACTATCTAATCTAGGATGCTTGCTAGTAGAATAGACTATATTAACAGGTTGTGATAACATATATACACCATTGTTCAATTATCCACAGAAAGGAGTAACACCATTCACAATGATATTACAAACTCATTTCTTTATTGAAATTTCATAATTGTTCATAACCAAAAGGCCTATAGAAATGATATTTAAAAGAAATTTGGATAGAAATGATAAAACAATGGTATGAGATTCAAATACAAGTTTCAAAATTTCTAAAGCTAGAACTAGAACTAATCTTCCATCTCCAACGTTCAGAAATCTCTCGTCTTGCTCGAATCTTCTACTGACCTACAACCCCTACAATGAATTACAAATATGGTAAGGGCTATCGGTATCCAATACCCAGTTAGTAATATCACAAATAGAGAAATTGTAAGGAGTTATCATATAAATATCTTGCCCAACAATAGCTTGCTTTTTTTCTCTACCTATTCGGATCTAAGGAGGCAATGTACTTAGGATAGTTTCTCTTCTAGTGTCCCCGCTTCTTGCAAAAGAAGCATTCAGCTTGACTCCTATCGGGCTTGATCTTCCTAGTTTGGCCCTACACTGATGCCCCAGTCTGAACTTGCACCTTCATTATTTTCTTCTTCTTGTTCTTCTTCTTTTTCCTAAAGAGTCGAGAACCAAAAGACGAACCTCCTACTAAGTTCATCAACTCTTTATGGAGCTGGTGATCTTTCTCAAAGTTCTCAAGTAACCCTAGTAAGCCATGGTAGTTTACTTCAGGCTTTGTCATTCTGTAATGAGTAAGGAAAGGGAGATATTACTTTGGCAGCGAGTTCAGTATTGCATCTTTTTCAAGTTATTCATGCAAGGAAAAGCTGAGTTTGCTCAACTGCTCTATCAGCTCGATCATGTATAGTACATGATCAGTGATAGAGGCTCCATCCAGCATTCTGGCATCGAAGATGGTGCAACTAGTTTTATGCCTCTCAACATCATCAAGTGTACCAAAAGAATCCTCCAACACTTGGAGTATTTCATTTGGCTGAGCTGTCTCAAACCTATGACTGAACTCGTCGCTCATCATAGCTAGCATAATGTAGCACACCATGGTTCGATCACTGAGCCATTTTTGATAAGTGTCTCTGACTATTCCATGTGCATTAGCAGCTGGCTCCTCAGGTGTAGGATCCATCAGCACATATAGGATCCGTTCATGCTCCAAGATAATCTTCAACTTTTGGTACCAGCTATCGAAGTTGGGTCCCACCAACTTATCATTGTCCAATAATGATTGGAGCGATAGAAAAGTGGCCATGTCTGCACAAAGAAAAATTAAAATTTAATTAGTAATTAATTCGTTAAACCTAAAGATTTGGACTTTAATTAAAAGATTTCTTCCACTATTTTATTCAAATTTATAGCCTCTATCTCCAATTTGAGGAATTATCCTAATTTCTTAGTGGATACTAGAATCCACATAGACTGCACATGAGTCTAACTTTGGTTGGCCAACCCATGTACATCTAAGGGTAGGTTCATAACCAATTATTTTTTCAAATAATTTTTAGTAATTAAATTTTGCCCCAACCCCTAATTAGTTGGCTTTGGCCTTCTCAAAAAAGGATCCAATTAGGTCCAACCATTAACACGACCATACTTAGTCCATCTAATTAATAAATTATCAGGCCCAACTTTGGTTGGCCCACCTGACCACCATTTAGAAATATGTATCAAAAAGATCATATAATGAATGATAATTCCATCAACCGATAAGCACCAGGCCTTTGGGCCTCCAATGATTATCCAACTGATGGACCCATTATCATCCACTTTAATGGGAGGCTATGATCCAGTTATCATATAACTATTTTATTTTAGGGATCTAATAATTTTAGAGAATTTATTTATAGAAGTGAGTAGGTCAGATTAACCAGCTTATCATGATCATCCCATTGGCTTCACCAAGTCAGCTTAAGGAAGACCACTAACAGGCTAGTCTAGGAGCACCTAAATCAGTCACACTGATTTACCTAGCTGACATGGGCCAGCTCGAATAGTCAAATGATTCAATCAAAACATAATCTCACTAAAAGGCCAGGTAAGTTCAATCGGTGGGAGGGTCTGCCAAAGTTTGCCTTAGACACCATCAGAAATGGCCAGGTAAGTAGCCTATTAATTAAAAACCATCGGTCTGATTTATCTTAGACACCAACTGGTTTAATTAGTTTTAATTAGATCAACCTAACAATTCATGCTAGACCGCATAGCCATGAATCAAGTCCATCTTGGGTCTTGTTAAAGACATGGACATGACCAACTATAACTATTGTAATTGATCTAGAGAATCCTTGACCTAATCTAAGATAACAATTGATTAGATTTAGTCAATTCTCTAATTAAGTCCATTCTTTAATCTAACCCTAGGTCTAACCCAATTAATGGATCAAATCCCCACTAACCCATTTAACCCAGTGTGTTATGATTTTTGTCTTAAGATCTTCAATTCACAATACTAGATCCTAATCAATCAACTTCTTAATCTCAATTAAGTTTTGGATAGAGGATTGGGGTTCGGCTTTTTAAAAATAATCTTTATATTTATAAAATATTTTTATAATATGGTTCTATCAACCAAGTTGCATGTTTGATTCATAATCAATATACAAGTAAAATAAACATAAAACTATTTTAGATCTAATCTAAATAGGTTCATGTAATTGAAACAGTTTCAATAATAATCAATCATAAATCTTCCTAGATCAAATCTAACATATTTATGATGATTGAAATTAGATTAAAATATTTTTAATTAGATCATAAAATTTTTTAGATCTAATATAAAATTTTATGATCAATATTTTAGATCAGTACATACTAGGACAACCTATTCACTGTAAGGGATAAATCTTATAGCAGAACAACCTTATGGCAGTCCGTATAATCTAAAATATTTTATTTTTAAATATAAAATTATTTTAAATTTATTAAATTATAAATAAAATTAGATCAAATCTAATAAATTTATGATTAGAGTCAGATCATCACGAATTAGGATAACTTTTTCACTATAAGAGGTAAACCTTACAGCAGGACAACCTTATCGCAGTTCGTGAGATCCAAATTTTTTTTAAAATTTTAGATTTAATAATTAGATTATAAATTAAATTTAATATAAAAAATAATCTAAACATACATAAAAATCATGTAACAAGAACCTAGGCTCTGATACCAATTGAAGGAACCAGATCGATGGTTTCATGGGTAGATCTTAAAACTTTTTCAAGATCATGTAATGAAAGTCTTAAATAAATTAAATATTTATTTAAATACATATACAAATATCTAGATCTCATATCTATTATATGATCAAGTTATGATATTAAATCAGAAATTAAAATCAAACAAGAAAGAAAAGGTTGATCAAATCAATCTAGATTTATACTACATCAAATGCAGGTATGAAGTTAATAGATCAGATCTAATACCTGAGCAAGTTAGACATTCTAACTTACTGATCCAGACTTAAGGATGAAGTCATGAGCCACACACACGTTCAGCCTCTAGGAGTCATCCACGCGAGCCTATGAACACGATCAGAGATCCTGATATAGGAAATCAGCACAGTATGCTAGCAACGTGCGAACCTCTCTTCGATGGTTGATCCAATACTTTCTTCTTTGAAACTAGGACACTCCAAAATCCTAGAAAAAAAGAAAAAGATTTGTGATGCTGAGACACCTCTCAAAAGCTCATAAAAAGGGAGGAAGAGATCTGGAACAAAAACCTTAGAAGAAGATCCTCTTCTTCTTCCTTGTTCTTTTTCAAGATAGCCTAATTTGTGTTTTCAATATCTTTATGACCTATATGAATTTTTCTCTAATTTTTCTATACCAAAGAGGCCTCCCAAATGTCTACAACCCATGAAAATTTCAGCCAAAAATTCTCTTTAAATAAAGAGATATGCAGAGTCCAAATTAGATCAAAAACCTTTTTTTCTACCATGGACCAGCAAGGGGGGCGCACAAAAAATATCCTCTTTAACCATGAATATCAAAAAAAATAAGGAAGGATGGGCTGGCACACTTATGGAAAGAGTTTTGGTTGACAAGGATACTATCTCATAGAATCCTTAAGCGAAACTAATTCTCCTTTTTACTTGGTCTTCCAACAAACTTTGATATGAGAAAAAGGAAGAGAGAAGGAAGGTGTGAGAAACCTTGGAAGTGGAGATTATTCATGTAAAAACACAAAGAGAAAAGGATGAGGCATGAGGATTAGGTGGTGCAAGGAATAGGGAGTCCTAGTCACACTAGGACTCCTATTTTGACTTGGTCAAACAAGGTCTTTTAACCAAATAAAAATAAGAGTAAATCAATCCAATTAAATAAGACCCTAACCCATTTAAGGACTTAATTAAATTAGTTTAAATTAAATTTAATTTTAATTTAATTTTCTAATCAAGTTAGAAAATTGGTTGACCCAAGTCCTAGTTAGACTAGGACTAGTTCTTCCTTGCACTTGACTTATCCAATAAGCCAATTAGACTTAATTCAATCAAGCCCAAATTAAATTTAATTAAATTATATTTAATTAAACTTAATCTCAACCTTCTGGCTTAATTAAATTAAGTCAATTAGCAATTGAATTGCTAATCGATCCTCCTGCAATACTTGCACGAGGTTAAACACCAATTGTATTGATTGTTTAATCCTAAAATGATTCTAAATTGCTGATCAACCATCCAATCGAAATGTGAACTCTAATGTGTATTACCTCATAGGTCTAAACCTAAGTTCATAGCATAGAAACAAATTTTTATACCAATCGAAGTGACCATCTAGCAATGATATCCGATGGTCGAATAGATCGAAAGGTGTAGAACACCATCCTTAGAACCCATATGAATATAGCTTTCATATAATTCATCCCCTTGACCATAATGCTTGTATGACATCTCAGAGTTCAACTGTCAACTCTGATCAGGTTATCCATATTGTATTTTAAAATATCAAATTCATTTGATGGATTATCCTAGCCAAGGTTTTGCTATATTGAAATACAATGATACATTCTTCTCCAACTCTTGGAGTGGTCAATTCCATCTTGATCACACTCCAACTTCGCAAGTACTTGACTGTGCTTAGAAGTCTTTCATTATTGAATTAGAAATTCAGTTAGTTTGGTACCAGAGCACAGTGAGTTGCTTGCAAGTCACTAAGGTGATCTCAGGTCTAAGGGATACTTATACCTATATCTCATTAGAGATATTTTCGATAGCAGAATGCTCTAGAGTTGGTCACGTTCAATGATGATGTACCCATACATCTCACCTATATTCCATACCAGGGTCTTCATACTTCTTGGTTAAGAGGATAACCAACCTATATGGCATATAGCGACCTATGCTCGATAGATGTTGTCGTCCTAATTAATAGCCTATCATTTGGTGGTGAACAAATTTAAGGACTAATCAATAAATCCTCTCTTTATCAAAACTAAATAGTTCTAAGAACTTTATCACAATAATGGAGTTCATTAGAAGATGTAAATTTATGATAAAAAAGATGCCAAAATATTTTTTATTAATTAATAAATCAATTATAATATCTCAATCATCAATAAGCTGATGATTAGCTTTGAGACATAATTCCCAATAGCAGATACCTCCACCATTTAGAGTAAAGATATATCCTGACATGCTTCTGCTGTCATCATAGTCAAATTGAAAGCTAGAGTCTGTAAACCCCATAAGTTTTAGATCTAACTCCCTATAAACCAACCATTGGTCCTTAGTATTTCTCAAATACTTAAGAATGGTTTTAACTACTTTTTAATGGTTTTCTCTAGGGTCAGACTGGCATCTACTCACTACTTCTAGTGAGTATGCTACGTCTGGTCTCGTATATATCATGGCGTACATGATAGATCCCACTATCGAAGCATATGGGACTTTATTCATACGCTCTCTCTCTTCAGGAGTTGTTGGACAATCTTTCTTAGAGAGAGAAATTTCATGGCCTATCGGGAGATAGCCCTTTTTGAAATTCTCCATGCTGAACATCTTCAGCATAGTATCTATGTATGTGGACTGGGATAACCCAAGCATCCTTTTAGATCTATCCCTATAGATCTTCATCCTAAGGATGTAGGATGCTTCACCCAAGTCCTTCATGAAGAACTGTGATGATAACCAGACTTTTATTTCTTATAGTATGGGAATGTCATTCCTAATTAAGAGAATATCATCCACGTACAAGATAAGGAATATTATTGCTGGACCATTTGTCCATTTATAAATGCAAGGTTCTTCTCCATTCTTAACGAAGCCATATGTTTTGATCACTTTATCAAAACACATATTTCAACTTCAAGATATCTGCTTCAGTCCATAAATAGATCTCTGAAGCCTGCACACCTTAGACTCATCTATGAATGTGAACCCCCTTAGGTTGTATCATATACATCTCTTCGATCAACTCTCCATTCAAGAAAGCTATCTTCACATCCATCTGCCAGATCTCATAGTTCAGATGGGCAACAATCGCAAGCATAATCTGAATAGATTTGAGCATTACCATAGAAGAAAATATCTCATCATAGTCAATACCATAACGTTGACGATATCCCTTAGCAACTAGATGGGCTTTATAGGTCTCCACCTTTTTGTCTGTGCCTCTTTTTCTTTTGAAGACCTATTTACATCCAATGGATTTAACCCCTATGGGTGGGTCAACCAATGTCCACACATCGTTGATCTCCATGGACTCTATTTTGGATTTCATGACCTCAAGCCATTTTTCGAAATCAGATCTCTACATAGCATCCATATAGGTGATCGGATCCTCATCGTTCTCATCGAGTTTGATGGGATCACCATCTTAGACAAAGAAATCATAGTATCTATCCAGATGATGTAGTACTCTATCGGATCATCTTAATGATGCAGGTACATTAGAAGTTGGATTTGATCTAATCAAATCTGACTCAGGTTCAGCTACAAGTGTTGGTTTTTCTACCTATTGAACTTCATCAAGTTAAATCTTAGACGCAATAATTCCTTCACCAAGAAACTTTTTTTCCATAAAGGTTGACTTAAGGCTGACGAACATCTTTTGTTCATCAGCATGGTAGAAATAATATCCTTTGGTCTCTTTTGGGTATCATATAAATGTGCACTTATCAGACCTAGGTCCAAATTTATCTATAATTAATCGTTTGACATAAGCCGGACACCCCCAAATCCTAAGGTGTGAAAGTGCTGGCTTACGTCCTATCCATATCTCATATGAAGTCTTAACTATAGACTTACTTAAAATCCTATTTAATAGATAACAAGTCAATTCAAGTGCATATCCCCAGAAGGATATCGACAAGCTGGCAAAATCCATCATGGATCGGACTATGTCTAATAGAGTCCGATTTCTTCTTTTAGACACACCATTATGCTGTGGTGTTCCTGAAAGAGTCCATTGGGAGAGAATCCCATTCTCTCCTAGATATATGAGAAACTCACTAGAAAGATATTTCCCTCCTCGATTAGATCGAAGAGTTTTAATACTCTTTCTAATTTATTTTTCTACTTCACTTCGAAATCATTTGAATATTTCAAAAGAATTCAGTTATGTTTCATCAAATAGACATATCCATATCTGGATAGATCATCTATGAAAGTGATGAAGTAGAGATATCCACCTCTGGTATTTATACTCATTGATCCAGATACATCAGTATGTACTAGACCTAAGAGCTCAGTGGCTCTCTCACCTTTTTCAGTAAAATGTGACTTGATCATTTTACCAAAAAGACAGAACTCACAGGTTGGAAGTGATTCACAATCACTGACTTCGAAAATTCTCACTTGAGTAAACATGTTTATCCTGTTCTTATTTACATGACCTAGCCTACAGTGCCATAAATAGATATCTGACACACTATCTAATCTAGGATTCTTGCCAGTGGAATAGACTACATTAATTGATTGTGATAACATATACACACCATTATTCAAATATCCATAAAAAATAGTAACACCATTCATAATGATATTACAAACTTATTTCTTTATTAAAATTTTATAATCATTTTTGGCCAGAAAGTCTATAGAAATGATATTTAAAAAGAAACTAGGATAGAAAAGATGATCACTAAGAACAACGATATGGAACTCAAATACAAGTTTTAGAATTTCTAAAGCTAGAACTAGAACTGGTCTTCCATCTCCAACATTCAAGAACCTTTCACCTTGCTCGAATCTCCTACTGACCTACAATCCTTGCAATGAATTGCAAATATGGTAAGGGCTACCAGTATCCAATATTTAGTCAGTAATATCGTAAATAGAAAAATTATAAGAAATTATCATATAAATACCTTATCCAGCAATAACTCACTTCTTTCTCTACCTGTTCGGATCCAGAGAGGCAATGTACTAAGGATAGTTTCTTTTTCAATGCTCCTGCTTCTTGCAAAAGAAGCATTCAGCTTGACTCTTATCAGACTTGATCTTTTCAATCTGGCCTTGCCCAGATGTCCCAGCCTAAACTTGCACCTTCTTAGCTTTCTTCTTCTTGTTCTTCTTTCCTTTTCTAAAGGGTCAAGAACCAAAAGATGAACCTTCCACTAAGTTTACTGACTCCTTGTAGAGTTGGTGATCCTTCTCAAAGTTCTGAAGTAATCCCAGTAATCCATGATAGCCTACTTCAGGCTTTATCATTCTGAAATGAGTAAGAAATGGAAGAAAGGACTTGGGCAACGAGTTCAGTATTGCATCCTTCCCAAGCAATTTATGCAAGAAAAAATCAAGCTTGCTCAATCGCTCTATCAGCTTGATCATATACAATACATGATCAGTGATAGAGGCACCATCCCGCATTCTAGCATTGAAGATGGTACAACTAGTCTTGTGCCTCTCCACATCATCGAATGTGCCAAAGAAATCCTCCAACACTTGAAGCATGTTCTTTGGCTGAGCTATCTCAAATCTACGATTGAACTCGTCGCTCATGGCAGCTAGCATGATGTAGCACATCGTGGTCCAATCACTGAGCCATTTCTGGCAAAATCTCTGATTGTCCCACGTGCATTGACAGCTGACTCCTCAAGTACAGAATCCATCAGCACATATAGGATTTGTTCATGCTCTAGGACTATCTTCAACTTTCGATACCAGCTACTAAAGTTGGATCCCATCAACTTATCATTATCCAATAATGATCGGAGCGATAGAAAAGTGGCCATATCTACACAAAGGAAAATCATAACCTAATTAGTAATTGATTCATTAAACCTAAAGATTTGAACTTTAATCAAAAGATTCTCCCACTATTTTTTTCGAATTGATAACCTCTACCTCTAATTCGAGGAATTATCCTAATTTCTTAGTGGGTACTAGAATCCACATAGACTACACATGAGCCCAACTTTGGTTGGCCAACCCATGTGCATCTAAGGGTAGGTTCATAATCAATTATTTCTTCAAATAATTTCTAATAATTAAATTTTATCCCAGTCCATAATCAGTAGGCTTTGGCCTCCATTGAAAAGGTTCGGTTAGGTCCAACCATTAACATGACCATACTTGGCCCATCTAACCAATGAATGGTTAGGCTCAACTTTGGTTGGCTAACCTAACCACCATTTAGGAAGATGTAGTTAAGAAATCATATAATGAATGATAATTCCATCAGTTGATAAGCATCAGGCCTTTTGGCCTCCAATGATTATCCAACTGATGGACCCATTATCATCCACTTAATGAAAGGCTATGATCTAGTTATCACCAGAACTAATTCATTTTAAGGATCTCATAATTTTAGAGGATTTAATTTTTAAAGAAGAGGGAAGGTCAGATGAACCAGCTTATCATGATTCTCCCATTAACTTCATCAAGTCAGCTTAAGGGAGACCATTAATAGGCTAGTCAAGGAGCACCTAAATCAGTCATACTAATTTTTCTAGCTGACATGGGTCGGCTCAAATAGTCAAGTGATCTGATCAAAACATAATTTCACCAAGAGATCAGGTAAGTTTGATTAGTGGAAGGGTCTGCCAAAGCTTGCCTTAGATACTATCAGAAATGTTTAGGTAAGCAGGCAGCCAATTAAAAACCACCAATTTGGTTTACCTTAGACACCAATTGATTTAATTAGTTTCAATTAGATCAACCAAATAGTTTGTGCTAGACCTCGTAGCAAAGAATCAAGTCCATCTTGGATCTCATTAAAGACATGGACTTGACCAACTACAACTATTGTAATTGATCTAGAGAATCCTTGACCTAATCTAAGACTATAATTGATTAGATTTAGTCAATTCTCTAATTAAGTCCATTCTTTAATCTAACCCTAGGTCTAACCCAATTAATGGACCTAATCTTCACTAACTCATTTAATCCAATGTGTTATGATTCATGTCTTAGGATCTTCAATTTACAATCCTAGATCCTAATCAAACAACTTCTCAATTCTTAATTAAGTTTTGGACTGAGGGTTGGGGTTCGGCTTTTCAAAAATAATTTTTTATATTTATAAAATATTTTTACAACATGGTTCTATCAACCAAGTTGCACGTTTGATTCATAATCAAAATGTAAGTAACATAAACATGAATCTACTTTAGATCTAATCTAAACAAGTTCATGTAATTGAAATAGTTTCAACACCAATCAATCATAAATCAACTTAGATCAAATCTAACATATTTATGATGATTAAAATTAGATTAAAATACTTTTAATTAGATCATAAAATATCTTAGATCTAATCTAAAATTTTATTATCAATGTTTTAGATCAACACGTACTAGGACAATCTCTTTACTGTAAGAGATAAATCTTACATCAGAATAATCTTATAATAATCCATGAAATCTAAAAATTTTATTTTTAGATCTAAAACTATTTTAAATCTATTAAATTATAAATAAAATTAGATTAAATCTAATAAATTTATGATTAGAAATAGATCATCACGAACTAGGATAACCTTTTAACTGTAAGGGATAAATCTTACAACAGGATAACCTTATAGCAGTTCATGAGATCTGAATTTTTAATTTTAGATTTAATAATTAGATTATAAATTAGATCTAATTTAATAAATAATCTAAACATGCTTAAGAAAATTATGTAACAAGAACCTAGCTCTGATACCAATTGAAGGAACTAGATCTAGATTTTCACGGATAGATCTTGAAACTTTTGAAGATCAGAGAGCAGAAGACTTAAATAAATTAAATATTTATTTAAATAAGTATAAAAATATTTTAAATCTAAGATTTATTACATGATCAAGGTATGATACTAAATCAAAAATTAAAAACATAAAGAAAAGATTAACATGTTGATCTCATCAACATGTTACAATACTACATCTAATGCAGCTATGAAACCAATAAATCAGATCTATTACCTGTATAAGTTAGATATTCTAACTTGCTGATCCAAGCTTGAGGTTGAAGTTGCAAGCCGCACATGCATTTGGCCTCTAGAAGTCATCCACACGAGCCCACGAGCATGATCAAAAATTTTGATGCAGGAAATCAACACAATATGCTAGTACTATGCTGATCTTTCTTCGATGGTCGATCAGATGCCTCCTTCTTCTGGATTAAGATTCTTCCAAGGAGGAGAAGGTGGAGAAAAGGTTTCATATCCGAAGAAAAGGTTTCATATCTGACACTCTCTCAGAAAACCCAAGGAAGAAGGAAGGAAGATGATGAACATAGCAACCATGGAAGAAGACCCTCTCCTTCTTCTCTTTGCTCTCACCTAGACATCTAGTTTGGTGTCTATGGAACCCCAATGCCCAAAGACTCTCTCCCTCTTATTTTTTCACACCTCAAAGCTCTCTCAAAGATCTATATTTTATGAAAATTTCATCCAAAAATTTGACCTAAATAAAAAGATATGCAGAGTCCAAGTTTGGTCGAAAACTCAGATAAGGAAAGGACATAATATGGCAAGTTGTTGGGGCACCCAAGAAGTTTGGTCGAAAACTCTGATAAGGAAAGGACATAATATGGCAAGTTGTTGGGGCACCCAATTCTTTAGTGCCCCCATCTTATTTATTGCCATGGACTAGCAATAGGGGCATACAAAAACTTCTTCTTTTACCATGAAATTTAGAGAAAATAAAGAAGGTATGGGCAGCATAATTAGAAGGAGGTGTTTTAGTTTATAAGGATTCTAACTCATAGAATCCTAGAACAACTTGCTTCTATTTTTGACTTGGTCAACTACCAAATTATCATATGAGAAAGAGAGGGAGAGAGGAGGCATGCATTAAGATTAGGGAAAAGAGTATTTCCATGAAAAATTTCAAAAAAATAGGCATGGGGGGCATGGAGGGCTAAGGTGGAATCCTAGTCTCACTATGATTCCATCTATGACTTGATCAAACATGGTTTCTCAAACAAAATTAAATCAAAATCAAGTCAATTAAATAAAATAAAGTTTTAACTCAATTAAAAATTTAATTAAATTAGATTTAATTTTGACTTAATTTTTTAATTAAATTAAAAAATTAGGTTGATTGGAGTCCCAGTTGAACTAGGACTAGTTCTTCCCCACACTTAGCTTATCCAATAAGCCAATTAGACTTGATCCAATCAAGTCTAAACTAAATATAATTAAATTATATTTAATTAAACTTAATCTCAGCCCTCTGATTTAATCAAATTAAGTAAATTGGCAATCTAATTACTAACTTCTGCAACACTTGCACTAGGTTAAACATCAATCGTATTAATCGTTTAACCTTAGAATGATTCTTAATCGTTGATTAACCATCCGATCAAATTATGAGCTCTAATGTGTGTGACCTCATAGGTCCGAACCTAAGTCGGTAGTATAAAAATAGATTTCTATACCAATCGAAGTAACCATCTAGCAATGATATCCGATGATCAGATAAGTCGAATGTGTAGAACAACATCCTTAGAACCCATGTAGATATAGTTACCATATAATTCATTTTCTTGACCAAAATACTTGTAGGATACCTCAGAGTTCAACTATCAACTCTGATCAGGTTGTCCACATTGTATTTCAAAATATCAAATCCATCTGATGGATTATCCTAGCCAAGATTTTGTTATATTAAAATACAGTGATACATTATTCTCCAACTCTTGGAGTGGTCAATTTCATCTTGATCACACTCTGACTTTGCAAATACTTGACTATGCCCAGAAGTCTTTCATTACTGAATTAGAAATTCAGTTAGTCCGATACCAAAGCACAGTGAGTTGTTTGCAAGCCACTGAGGTGATCTCAGGTCTAAGGAACACTTATACCTATATCCCATCAAAGACATTCTCGACAGTAGAATGCTTTGGAGTTGGTCACGTTCAATGATGATGTACCTATACATCTTATCTGTATGCCATACTAGTATCTCCACACTCCTTGGTTAAGAGAACAACCAATCTATATGGCATACAGCGACCTACACTTAATAGACGTTGTCATCCTAATTAACAGCTTATCATTGAGTCATGAACAGATTTAAGGATTAATCAATAAATTCTCTCTTTATCGAAGCTAAATACTCATAAGAGCTTCATAACAATAATGAAGTTCATTAGAAGATGAATATTTTTATAATGAAAAATATCAAAAATATATTTTATTTATTAATAAATTAATTATAGATATAATATAGCTCAACCATCAATAGAATGATAATTGACTTTGGAACATATTTTCCAATAATGACCTAATTACTTGGAAGATTCAATCCTGATTTGATCAAAACTTGAACCTAATTAATTTTTGTTGACCCCATGATTCATTTTGATGATTACCAAATTTTGAATAAATTATATATCTAATCATGTGTTTCAAGAATGTGTGTAGGATTTTTCAAGTATCCAAAATAAAATATTTATCATAAGGATAAATTCTCTCAAGATGCCATGCTAAAATACTTGAAAGAATAAATTCACATATGTTTGGATGGCTTGGTATGAAAAAAGTAAGATTGAAAGAAGAAAAAATAAAATTAAAAAAAGTAATTATATTTAGAAGAGATTAGGATCAAGAAATTTAAATTTGAAAGGTCAAATAATGAAGAAAAATAAAGTCAGAAATTTTGGAGACTTCTCTAGAAAATTTAGAGCCTTCTTCAAAAAGTTTAGAGACTTCTCTAGCAAATTTTGAGATTCTCCAAGTTGTTTTGCACGCCTACATATTGCCCTAGTACAGGTTTGAGAGATCTCAAAAATAGCTCAAGACTTCTCCATTTTAGAAAATAGAAATCTTATTTCTATGTTTTGAGACTGAGATGTCTCGAAAAATTTTAAAACTTCTTAAAGTGAAATCAAGACTTCTCCAAGAAAAATCGAGACTTCTCCAAATATGCGACAGCCTTCAATGAGAATTTTCTGCAACCTTTCTAATGGCTCTTTTTTTATTCCAATGGCTATTTCAAAGCTTTCAACGACTAAAACTCACTCTCCAACTATCTTTAAAGATATTTAAAGATAAAAAATTAATTAAAAAATAAGATTAAGAAATTTAAAGAGAGAATCTTTCAGTTTTGGTGAGAAATATTAAAAATTCAAAAAAAAAGTTATGCACAGATTTCAATGAGCCTTCAAAGCAATCTTCTCCAACATCTTTCATATCCTCTCAAATATAAATTAAAAAAAAGCCAAGCCTTAATCGAGCACATCATCAGCTTCTTCTTTGCGATTTGAAGAGTTTCAATTCTATTTTTACTTTTTTGCTAAAATTTTATAATTATATTTTTATTTCTTTACAAGTTTCTTTAAGGGAAAGAAACTTAGGGATTAGGCCCATCCAAGTCTGAAATTTGACTTGTTAGATTTTGGTTGGTGAGTCCGAAAAACCAACTGGATTGTTGGTAAACTCGAAAAACTAACGTTGTAAGATTTAGTTGGTGCTCTTGTAAAAACCAACTAGGTTTGTTTGTGAGCTTGGGAAAACAAACATATTATAATCAAGTGTGGATTATAGTGAAAATTCCAAGAGAAGCTTGGAGAGTGAACGTAGGTATGGATTGCTCCGAACCACTATAAAATATTGTGTTTATCTTATGACTTTACTTCTTGCTTTTCTTGCTTTCTTTACTTTATTATTATTTTTTATTTGCATTATTTATATTCATAGTTTGTATACACTATCT
>QRFJ01000182.1:29676-114261 GCA_006176705.1 Cocos nucifera | reverse complement strand
TTTGTTGACCCCATGATTCATTTTGATGATTACCAAATTTTGAATAAATTATATATCTAATCATGTGTTTCAAGAATGTGTGTAGGATTTTTCAAGTATCCAAAATAAAATATTTATCATAAGGATAAATTCTCTCAAGATGCCATGCTAAAATACTTGAAAGAATAAATTCACATATGTTTGGATGGCTTGGTATGAAAAAAGTAAGATTGAAAGAAGAAAAAATAAAATTAAAAAAAGTAATTATATTTAGAAGAGATTAGGATCAAGAAATTTAAATTTGAAAGGTCAAATAATGAAGAAAAATAAAGTCAGAAATTTTGGAGACTTCTCTAGAAAATTTAGAGCCTTCTTCAAAAAGTTTAGAGACTTCTCTAGCAAATTTTGAGATTCTCCAAGTTGTTTTGCACGCCTACATATTGCCCTAGTACAGGTTTGAGAGATCTCAAAAATAGCTCAAGACTTCTCCATTTTAGAAAATAGAAATCTTATTTCTATGTTTTGAGACTGAGATGTCTCGAAAAATTTTAAAACTTCTTAAAGTGAAATCAAGACTTCTCCAAGAAAAATCGAGACTTCTCCAAATATGCGACAGCCTTCAATGAGAATTTTCTGCAACCTTTCTAATGGCTCTTTTTTTATTCCAATGGCTATTTCAAAGCTTTCAACGACTAAAACTCACTCTCCAACTATCTTTAAAGATATTTAAAGATAAAAAATTAATTAAAAAATAAGATTAAGAAATTTAAAGAGAGAATCTTTCAGTTTTGGTGAGAAATATTAAAAATTCAAAAAAAAAGTTATGCACAGATTTCAATGAGCCTTCAAAGCAATCTTCTCCAACATCTTTCATATCCTCTCAAATATAAATTAAAAAAAAGCCAAGCCTTAATCGAGCACATCATCAGCTTCTTCTTTGCGATTTGAAGAGTTTCAATTCTATTTTTACTTTTTTGCTAAAATTTTATAATTATATTTTTATTTCTTTACAAGTTTCTTTAAGGGAAAGAAACTTAGGGATTAGGCCCATCCAAGTCTGAAATTTGACTTGTTAGATTTTGGTTGGTGAGTCCGAAAAACCAACTGGATTGTTGGTAAACTCGAAAAACTAACGTTGTAAGATTTAGTTGGTGCTCTTGTAAAAACCAACTATGTGTTGGTTGGTATGGGAAAACATAATACTATATATAATAAGTGTGGATAAGAAATTCCAGAGAGATGGGAGTGAACGTAGGTAGTATTTGCTCCGACCCACATAAAATATTGTGTTTATCTTATGACTTTACTTCTTGCTTTTCTTGCTTTCTTTACTTTATTATTATTTTTTATTTGCATTATTTATATTCATAGTTTGTATACACTATCTTACTTCAGCTATAGCTTAAAGGCTTCATCTCACAAACTCTCTATTTTGCTTAAATTAAAGTACATATTTTTTAGAGAGAAAATTTGGTTAAAATTTTTATAAGAACATAATTCACACCCCCCCTCCCACCTCTTTGGTTGCAATCTCTGGGCAATAATTGGTATCAAGTGCTCTAATATTTATTTATTGATCTAGCAGTCAAAGGATGAATGATCAATGGCAACCCCAAGTGGTGTTTTATTTGTTGAGGGCCAATCCACTTCTAGACCACCACTTTTTGATGAAACAAATTATTTATTTTGAAAAATTAAAATAAAAATATTTATACAAGCTCTAGATTATAATTTATAGGATATTATAACTAGAGGACCACACACATCCGTAATTAATGTAAATGGTGTTGTTCTTCCTAAGCCCAAAAAGGATCGGGATGAGTATGATAAAAAGATGGCTTAATTAAATACAAAAAACATTAATGTTCTTTACTATTCTCTTGATATACAAGAATTTAATAGAATATCCACTTGTACATTAGCAAAGAAAATTTAGGAAAGATTGGAAGTGACTCATGAGGGAACAAGCTAAGTAAAAAAATCCAAAATCAACTTGCTTGTTCATAAATATAAAATATTTAAAATAAAAAATATGAGTTAATTTTTAACATATCTTTTAAATTTGCTAATATTATTAATATTCTAAATAGTCTTGGCAAAACTTACTCTAACTATGATCTTGTTTGCAAGATGTTGAGGTCTTTGCCAAAAGAATGGAAAGCAAAGATGATCGCAAGTCAAGAAGCTAAGGATCTCACCAAGCTTCTCTAAAAGAGTTAATTGGTTCACTCATGATACATAAGTTGAACATTGCTCAAAAGGAGGAAGAAGAGGAGCTTAAGATGAAGACCATTGCTTTCAAGTCCACAGCCAAATTTGAGGAAAGCGATGAATCGAGGAAAATAAAGAAGAAGAGAGTGAAGATGATGATGAGGACATGAGGTTTTTTTCAAGAAAATTCAAAAGATTCCTCATAAAGAAAAGTATAAAAAAAAAATAAAAGAAAGAAGAAAAAGAAAGAAAGAGTATCACTTGCTATAATTGCAATAAAATGAAATACTACAAGCCAGATTGCCTTCTACTCAAAAAGTACTCCAAAAAGATCAAAAAAAGAGCTATGCTAGGAATTTGGGAAGATAGTGACACTTAAAGCTCAGATGAGGAAAAGAAAGTGAAAAATCTTTGCCTCATGGCCATTAAAGATGAGGTAAAATCTGAAAACTTTTCCGAATTTATATTTGATGAATTGTTAGAAACTTTTAATAACTTAATGAATGAATTCAAAAAATTAAGGATGAAAAATAAAGAGCTCAAAAAGTCTAATCTTTTATTAGTTGATGAAAAGAATAAATTATTAAATAAAAAAGAAAATATCTTGAAACAAAAGAATACTTTGACTAAAGAAAAAGAAGAATGAATTAAATCTAAAAATTTTTTAGTTAAAAAAAATATTAAGCTGGAAAAGGAATATGAAAATTTAAAATTCTTCCTAGAAGAAAATAATTTTTTTTTATGAGAAAAGAAAGAGCTTATTGATGAAAATAAAATGTTAAGAAAAGAGATTGAGATTTTGAAACCAATAGTAGAAAAATTTACTCTTAGTTTTCAAAATCTTCAATCAATGGTAAATGACGATAGGGCTATTTTCAATAAAGCAAAAACTAGTTTTAATTCTTTGAGAAAACATCAACACACTACAAATATGTTCACTAGTGCCTTAACTAAAAATTATCTTATTAAATATTTCAAATATAACAAAGTTGGCCATAAAATTTCAGAATGTAATTTTAAAACAATTAGCCATACTTTGGTTAGACAAATTTGAATTTCAAAAAGAATCTTGAGCACTAACTCTAATGGATCCAAAAAAGCTTGGAAACCAAAAATTATGAAGTAATTTTGTAGGTATACCAAGGATCCAATGAAACTAAACAAGAAAAATTCTTTTGATGGATGCCTTGAAAATGAAAATAGATGAATGATACTATTAGGTAAAATCTAGACTTTTCTCATATCATGCCATCATTATTTGTCAAATATATTCTGATTATTAATTAGCATAATAAGTATATTTGATTGATTTTGATGATTTATTGTTGCTTATAATGATCATACTCCATGTCTTGAATATTTTGATGCATTGCTTAAACTAATATATCATTTTGATTGTTTATTTTTTAAGCTTATATTATTTTATTCTAAATTTAGCATGTTAGTTCAATCCTTTATATCATACTATTTTGATCTTTAATTATTTAAAAATCTAAAATTATTATGAGCTTGATTGCATATGAAACTATTTGGATGCTAAACTTATAAATTGAATAAATTTTGACATTCTCCTATAAGATGTTGTTAAATATTGAAATATCCTAAAAAATTGCAAGACATATCATCTCATCCGCGATTACCTTGAGAAAGGTTACGTTGAGGTCAAGAGAGTCAACTCCACAAATAATGTGGCAGACCCACTTACAAAGCCGTTGGGCCAGCAGAAGATCGAAGCCCACCTTGAGAAGATGGGACTTAGACTTGTAGCCAATTGGCTTTAGGATAAGTGGGAGATTGTTAGATATATGTGCCCTAGAAGCCAGAATTGGCTGACACTTGTAATACACTTCTAGGGGCAAAATTGTAATTTTGACTATAATTAATGAAATGGGTTATTTTCTATCACACATGTGTATTTAGTGTCTGTGATACATCCTTTGAGTTAATGGTAATGATAATTCATATTTTCAAGAGTTGAAAATTTAAGACATGAATAATCATTATTAACTCATAAACAGCTCCCGACCATAGGATCATCACGAGGATGGTGATTGATCCGGAAGGTTGGTGTACAATCGCTTCTCTTTAGTAGATGAGTCTTGAGTCTACGGTGTGGAGACACCGGAGCGAGAGTACAGGTACTCGTTAGAGAATGAGGGCACTGAGCGTGACCACCTCGAGTAGTCATTAGGGAAGTCTACCTTCTCGTCAATGACTGACTCGATGCTGCAGTAGTGTGTCTGGTTCTTTGACCTGAGATGCATCGGCAGTTCACCTTGAGGGTGTTATAGTTTGACTACACCATTACTCGGTCTCCTAGCCATATGGAACCCTGAGGTGTATGTTGGCTGTGACATGTTCATTGTAGGAACTGGATTGCATCAAGATGGGATCTATCTACCTCGGTGGTAGAGGAGTAGCCCTATGATGATCATGAGAATCAAGTCCTGAAGCCCATGGCCATGGCAGAGTGAAATAATAGAAAGAGTTTCTATTTAGATTTTCACACTGGACTCGAATCGAATGATTACATCATATGACAGAGACTAGGGTTTGACGAGTTCACCTTAACCCTAATCTGATCGGGGCTCAAGATAGAAGAACTGAATCACACAGGTAGCTGCACCAAGAGGTTCGCATTCAGCTCTGATGGGTTGCCACCATATACTGCTAGGTGTCACTGGTGGATTTTGGGAGCAATTAGAATGATTTAGATGATCGATCATTCTAGCTGTTCGAATCAGAAGAGTTCTGATCCATCGAAAGGAGTTTCGATGATGTCTATGATAGAGATCATGACATATCCCATTACCATACAGAACTGAACCTAACTGGGTCACACAAACAAGGGTTTGAATCTGGTGATCATCAATTGAACTGATCTAGTTCAATTGATCTGAATGAGATTCAATTAGGTTCAAGGAAATCGTGCTAGCACTCGATTGAACCTAACGTTCTTCTTTTACTATCATGAATAAGTTGTCCTGACTGAGCCAAAGGAGTTTGTGCTCAATCAGAGGCCTTCATATGGTCTGACTAGAGGTTGTCCAAGTCAGAATAGGTTGTCTTATTTGTAAGACATTACCTGCCATTTTTGGTCACCTGCCATTTCTTGTTCTTTGACTTTGGTCAAAAGTCTACCTTTGACTGGTCAAACGTTGACCATTCACCCTTTGACTTTTGACCACATGTCATGCACCTATTGGAGAGCTGGTGGGGGCTTGTCCCCCTGCCAGAACCTGGCAAGGAGAAGGGCGCACGCCAAGGGTGGCGTGAGCCCAAGTAGGAGGCGCCTAGGAGTCCTTGTTGGACAAGGACTCCACCTCCCTTTAGGATTCCAATTAGAGTTCTACTAAGAATCCAGTTTGACTGGTCTTAGGCGCCCTCTAAGGAGGAATCCAGGGGTCTCTTTTTCAACCAATCAGATTTAGATCTGATTTCACAAAGGGTTGTGATTGGTTGAGAGGAAGAGGAGTTGGATCACAAGAGGTCTATAAATAAGACCCTGCGCCCAACCCTAATCCTAAGTGAAGTCAAAGTGAATTCAATAGAGATTTCCCACGTCCAAGGCTGCCTCTCCCCTCCTTCTCCACGCCATACTCTCTTCTCCCCTTGCTCTCCACGTCCAAAAGGATTTTGGATTTAGTTTGGTGCGATTCAGATCAAGGAAAGGCGACCAAAAGCAAGAAGGCTGCGCTGCTGCAAAAGGACGACTGCAGATCTTCAAAAGAGTTTTGAAGATCCTCCAAATCAGATCCAGATCTGATTTTTGGAGGTGTGATAGAGAAGAAGAGGTTCTCCAGATCCAACCCGAGTGGATACCGGTAGAGGCCAGGCGCTTGCGTGGCTAAGATCCAGAACCTTCCGCTACAATCAGGATCATCTACAGGGTAATAGGATTACCCAAATCAGGTAAATTAAATTTGATTTAATTTATCTTATTTTATTTTATTTGTTAAAATAATAAGAATCAGATCTGAAACATATCAAGATCTGATTGAGATCAAGAGAAAAAATTTTGAAATATATCTCTTGATCTAATCAGATCTGGACGAACTTGGACCGGGAAATCAGGATTTCCCTTCATTATGCACTCTAATCGGCTTATTATCTATTAAATAGGGTTCCAAATAAGCCTGTAGTTAAAATCCCATATGAGATATGGATAGGACGTATGCCAGCACTTTCACACCTTAGGATTTGGGGGTGCCTGACTTATGTCAAACAGTTAATTATAGATAAACTTGGACCTAGGTCTGACAAGTGTACATTCATTGGGTATCCAAAAGAGACCAAAGGATACTATTTCTACCATGTTGATGAACAAAAGGTATTCGTCAGTCTTAAGGCAACCTTTTTGGAAAAGAAGTTCCTTGGTGAAGAAACTGTTGCCTCTAAGGTTGAACTTGATGAAGTTCAACAGATAGAAAGTCCGACATAGAATGCTGAACCTAAGTCAGATTTGATTAGATCAGATTCGAAGCCTAGTGAATCCACATCATTAAGGTGATCCGATAGAGTACCGTGCCATCCGGATAGATACTATAGATTCTTGATTCAAGATGGTGATCCCATCGAATTTGATGAGAACGATGAGGATCCGATCACTTATATGGATGCGATGTAGAGATCCGACTCTAAGAAATGGCTAGAAGTCATGAGATTCAAAATGGATTCCATGAAGGTCAATGATGTATGGACATTAGTTGACCCACTTAAAGGGATTAAATCCATTAGGTGTAAATGGGTATTCAAAAGAAAAAGAGGCATAGACGGAAAGGTGGAGACCTATAAAGCCCATCTGGTTGCTAAGAGATATCATCAACATTATGGTATTGACTATGACGAGACATTCTCCCTAGTGGCAATGCTCAAATTCATTCGGATAATGCTTGCAATAGCTGCCCACCTAGATTATGAGATCTGACCGATGGATGTGAAGATGGTTTTCCTAAATGGAGAGCTAACCGAAGAGGTGTATATGATACAATCTGAGGGGTTCACATCCATAGATTAGTCCAAGGTGTGCAGACTTCAGAGATCCATTTATGGATTAAAGCAGGCATCTTGAAGTTGGAACATGCATTTTAATAAAGTGATCAAAACATATGATTTCGTTAAGAACGGAGAAGAACCCTGCATTTATAAATGGACAAATGATTCAGCAGTGGTATTCCTTATTTTGTACATGGATGACATTCTCTTAATCGAGAATGACGTCCCCATACTACAAGAAATAAAAGTTTGATTGCCATCACAGTTCTCCATGAAGGACTCAGGTGAAGCATCCTACATCCTAGGGATGAAGATCTATAGGGATAGATCTAAAAGGATGCTTGGTATATCCCAATCTACATACGTAGAAACTGTGCTGAAGAGGTTCAGCATGGAGAATTCTAAAAGGGCCTATCTTCCGATAGGCCAAGAAATTTCTCTCTCTAAGAAGGATTGTCTGACAACTTCTGAAGAGAGAGAGCGTATGAGTAGAATTTCATATGCTTCGACAGTGAGGTCTATTATGTATGTAATGATATGTACGAGACCAAGCGTGGCATACTCACTAGGAGTGGTGAGTAGATACCAGTCAGACCCTAAAAAAAATCACTGGAAGGTGGTTAAAACCATCCTTAAGTATTTGAGAAATACTAAGGACCAATGGTTGGTTTATGGTGAGTTAGAACTGAAGCTTGTGGGGTTTACAGAGTCCAGCTTTCAATCTAACCATGATGATAGTAAAAGTGTATTAGGGTATGTATTTACTCTAAATTATGAAGCCATCTGTTGGAAATGTTTCTAGCAGCATACAGTGGCTGACTCTGTTTGTGAAGTAGAGTACATGGCAACATCAGATGCAGCAAAAAAAGCTGTGTGGCTGAGAAAGTTCATCACCGAGCTTAGAGTAGCACCCTCCATTGATGGTCCAGTCCTACTCTGTTGCAACAGCACTGGCACCATAGCTCAAGCAAAGGAATGGAAGGCACACCAGTGGATAAAGTATATTCTATGCTGCTTTCATTTGATCCATCAGATCATGGATCATGGTGACCTCGACCTTCAGAAGATCAACGATAAGGAGAACCTAGCCGACCCCTTCACTAAAGTCCTGGCAATCAAGGAGTTCGATAACCATAAGTTGAAGATGGGTATTAGATACTGTGTCGAGTGGCTTAAGGATAAGTGGGAGTTGTTGGAAATTATGTCCCAAATTTGGCATCTTTTTTCATCATAAATTTACATCTTCTAATAAACTCCATTGTTGTGATGAAGTCTTTAGGACTATTTAGTTTCGATAAAGAGAGGATTTATCAATTAGTCCTTAAATTTATTCACGATCAAATGATAGGTTGTTAATTAGGATGATAGCGTCTATCGAGCATAGGTCACTATATGCCATATAGGTTGGTTGTCCTCTTAACCAAGGAGTATGGAGATACTGATATGGCATACAAATGAGATGTATGGGTACATCATCATTGAATGTGACCAACTCCAGAGCATTCTGCTGTCGAGAATGTCTCTGATGGGATATAGGTATAAGTATGCCTTGGACTTGAGATCACCTCAGTGACTTTCAAGCAACTCACTATGCTTTGGTACCAAAATAATTAAATTTCTAATTCAGCAATGGAAGGGTTCTGGGTACAGTCAAGTACTTGCAAAGTTGGAGTGTTATCAAGATGGAATTGACCACTCCAAGAGTTGGAGAAGATTGTATCATTGTATTTCAATATAGCAAAACCTTAGCCAGGATAATCCATCAGATGGATTTGATATTTTGAAATACAATATGGACAACCTGATCAGAGTTGATAGTTGAACTCTGAGGTGTCCTACAAGCATTATGGTCAAGGGGATGAATTATATGGAAACTATATTCGCATGGGTTCTATGGATGGTGTTCTACACCTTTCGACTTATCTGACCGTCGGATATTATTGCTAGATGATCACTTTGATTGATATAAAAATTTATTTCTATACTATCGACTTAGGTTTGGACCTATGAAACTACACACATTAGAGTTCACGTTCCGATCGGATGGTTGATCAGTGATTTAGAATCATTTTAGGTAAAACAATCAATAGGATTGGTGTTTAACCTAGTGCAAGTATTGCAGGAGGATTGATTAGCAATTCGATTGCTAATTACCTTAATTTGATTAAGCCAGAAGACTGAGATTAAGTATAATTAAATATGATTTAATTAGATTTGGTTTGGGCTTGATTGGATCAAGTCCAATTGGCTTATTGGATAAATCAAGTCCAAGGAAGAACTAGTCCTAGTCTAACTAGGACTCGGGTCAACCCAATTTTCTAGTTTAATTAGAAAATTAAATTAAATTTAATCTAATTTAATTAAATCTTTAAATGGATTAGGATCTTATTTAATTGCATTAGTTTACTCTTATTTTTATTTGGTTAAAAGATCTTGTTTGATCAAGTCAAATCAGGAGTCCTAGTCATAGGACTCCCTATTCCTTGCGGCACCTAATCCTCACACCCCATTTTTTTTACTTTGTATTTTTGTGTGAATAATCTCCATGCCCAAGGTTTCTCATGCCTTCCTTCTCTCTTTCTTTTTCTCATATGGAAGTTTGTTGGAAGACCAAGTAAAAAGGAGAATTAATTTTGCTTAAGGATTCTATGAGATAGAATCCTTGTCAACCAAAACTCTTCCCATAAGTGTGCTGACCCATTCTTCCTTATTTTCTTTGATTTTTATGGTAAAATAGGATTTTTTTGTGCACCCCACTTGCTAGTCCATGGTAGAAGAAGAGGTGGGTGCGCCCAAGAGTTGGGCACCCCAACAACTTCCCTTATTTGGTCCTTCCTAGTCTAGGTTTTTGACCTAACTTGGACTCTATATATCTCTTTATTTAAATAGAATTTTTGGCTAAAATTTTTATAAATTATAGACATTTAAGATGCCTCTTTGGTGTAGAAAAATCTAAAATAAATTCATCTAGGTCATGGAGATATTGAAAACAAAAGTTAGGATGTCTAGAAAAAGAACAAAGAAGAAGAAGAGGGTCTTCTTCTAGGATTTTTGTTCTAGATCTCTTCCTCCCTTTTCATGAGCTTTTGAGAGGTGTCTCAACATCACAATTTTTTCTCTTTTCTTTTGATATTTTAGAGTATCCTAGTTTGAAAGAATAAAGCATCAAATCGATCGTCGAAGAGGGATCAGCATAGTGCTAGCTACTGTGCTGATTTTCTGCATCAGGATCTCTGATCATGTTCATGGGCTTGTGTGGATGACTCCTAGAGGTCGGATGCATGTGTGGCTCATGACTTCATTCTTAAGTCTGGATTAGTAAGTTATAATGTCTAACTTGCTCAGGTAATAGATCTGATCTATTAACTTCATACCTTCATTTGATGTAGTGTAGATCTAAGTTGATTTGATCAACCTTTTCTTTCTTATTTGATTTTAATTTTTGATTTAATATCATGCCTTGATCATATAATAGATCTGAGATATAGGTATTTATATATTTATTTAAATAAATATTTGATTTATTTAAGTCTTTTGCTGCATGATCTTGAAAAAGTTTCAAGATCTACCCGTAAAATCCTAGATTTGATTTCTTTATTTATTGAAAAAATTCTAAGCAGCACACTGTGGTAGACTTTATTTGCAAAGTAGAGTACATCATAGCATCAGATGCCACAAAGGTAGCTATGTAACTGAGAAAGTTTATCACCGAGCTTGAAGTAGCATCCTCCCTTGATGGTCTCATCCTGCTCTACTACGACAGCACTGGTGCCATTGCTCAGGTGAAAGAATCAAAGGCACACCAATGAACTAAGCACATTCTATGCCACTTCCATCTGGTCTGAAAGATTATGGATAGAGGTGACGTCGACCTTCATAAGATCGATGGAAAGGAGAACCTAGCCGACCCCTTTATTAAAGCCTTGGCAATAAAGCAGTTTGACAACCGCATGTAGAAGATGGGAATTAGATACTGTGCTGAATGACTTTAGAACAAGTGAAAGTTATTAAAAAATGTATCCCAAAACCAATCATCAACTTGTTGATGGTTGAGCTACATTGTATCTATAATTGATTCATTAATAAATAAAATATATTTTTGATATTTTTCATCATAAAATTATTTATCTTCTAACAAACTTCATTATTGTGATGAAGTTCTTAGAACTATTTAGCTTCGATAAAGAAAATATTTATTGATTAGTCCTTAAATCTGTTCATGACCAAATGATAGGCTGTTAATTAGAATGACAGCGTCTATCAAGCATAGGTCACTGTATGCCATATAAGTTGGTTGTCCTCTTAACCTAGGAGTGTGGAGATATTGGTATGGCATACAGATGAGATGTATGGGTACATCATTATTGAATGTGATCAACTTCAGAGTATTCTGCTGTCGAGAATGTCTCTAATGGGATATAGGTATAAGTGTCCTTTAGACTTGAGATCATCTCAATGGCTTGCAAGCAACTCATTGTGCTTTGGTACTGGACTAATAGAATTTCTAATTCAGTAATGGAAGGCTTCTGAGCATAGTTAAGTACTTATGAAGTCAGAGTGTGATCGAGATGGAATTGACCACTCAAGGAGTTGGAGAATAATGTATCACTGTATTTTAATATAGCAAAACCTTGACCAGGATAATCCATCAGATGGATTTGATGTTTTAAAATACAATGTGGATAACTTGATCAGAGTTGATAGTTAAACTCTGAGGTATCCTACGAGCATTTTGGTTAAGGGGATGAATTGTATGAAAACTATATCCGCATGGATTCTAAGGATAATGTTCTGCACATTTGACCTATCTAATCATCGGGTACCATTGCTAGATGGTTACTTTGATTAGTATAGGATTATGTTCCTATGCTACTGACTTAGGTTCGGATCTATGAAGTCACACACATTAAAGCTCACGATTCGATCGGATGGTTGATCAACGATTAAGAATCATTATAGGGTTAAACAATCAATACGATTGATGTTTAACCTAGTGCAAGTATTATAGAAGGATCAATTAGCAATTTGATTGCTAATTAACTTAATTTGATTATGCCAAAGGATTGAGATTAGATTTAACTAAATATAATTTAATTAGATTTAGTTTGGGCTTGATTCAATCAAGTCCAATTGGCTTATTAGATAAGCTATGTGTAGGGAAGAACTAGTTCTAGTTCAACTAGAACTCTGATCAACCCAATTTTTTAATTTGATTAAAAAATTAAATTAAAATTTAATCTAATTTAATTAAGTTTTTAATTGGATTAGAATCTTATTTTATTTAGTTGATCTGGTTTTGATTTAATTTGGTTTGAGAAATCCTATTTGACCAAGTCATAGATAGAATCCTAGTGAAACTAGGATTCCACCTTGTGCCACCTTAGCCCTCCACATCCCCCATGCCTATTTTTTAGGAATTTTTCATGGAAATACTCTTTCTCCTTATCTTCGTACTTGCCTCCTCTCTCCCTCTCTTTCTCATATGGTAATTTGGTAGTTGACCAAGTAAAAAAGAGAAGTAAGTTTTGTTCTAGGATTCTATGAGATAGAATCCTTATAAACTAAAACACCTCCTTCTAATTGTGCTTCCCTCACCTTCTTTATTTTCTCTGAATTTCATGGTAAAAGAAGAAGTTTTTGTGTGCCCCTATTGTGAAGGAATCGGATCTAAGGTTTCACAGATAGATCTTGAAACTTTTTCAAGATCTTGCAGCGGAAGACTTAAATAAATTTAAAATTTATTTAAACAACTATGTATACACCTAGATATCAGATCTATTACATGATTAAGATATGATATTAAATTAAAAATTAAAATTAAATAAGAAAAAAAAAGGTTGATCAAATCAACCTAGATCTATACTACATCAAATGCAGGTATGAAGTTTATAGATCAGATTTATTACCTGAGCAAGTTTAGATGTTCTAACTTGATGATCCAAGCTTGAGGATGAAGTTATGAGCCACACACATGTCCGACCTCTAGGAGTTGCCCACACGAGCCTACGATCTCTGATCTAAAGTCCGATATAGGAAATCAACACAGCATGCTAGTACTGTGCTGATCCTTCTTTGATGGTTGATCCCATGCTCCCTTCTTCAAAATTTAGATTTTTCAAAATATGAGAAGTAAGATGAGAGTTTTTTGATCTAAGACTTTTTCAAAAGAAAAAAACTCAAAAGAAAGGAGGAGAGATTGAAAATAAAATAGCCCTAGAAGAAGACACTCTTCTTCTTCTCTTTTCTCTCACCTAGACACCTAGTTTGGTGCCTATGGGACCCCCACGCCTAAGGACCCTCTTCCTCTGATTTTTGCACACCCAAATCTTTCCCAAAGCTCTCTATTTCACTTAAAAATTAGAACAAAATTTGTCCAATAAATAAAGAAAAAGAAGAATCCAAGTTAGGTTAAATTCCTAAACTAGGAATATCCAAACATGGAAAGTTGTTGGGGTGCCCAACTCTTGGGCCCCTCCTCTACAATTTTTGGCATGGACCAGCAAGGGAGGGTGCACAAAAAAGGAGATTATTTTTAAGGAATAAGAGAAGAATTAATTAAAAGAGAGGGTGGCACTCAAGGAAAGATGTTTTGGTCAACAAGGATTCTATCTCATAGAATCCTAAGCAAAATCAATTCCTCCTTTGACTTGGTCTTCCACCTAACTTCCAAATATGACGTGGAGGGAGAGAGGGGGCATGAAAATTAGGAAGAAAGGAATTTTTTATGAAAAATACCTAAAAAATAGGTATGGGGGGCGTTGGGACCAGGATGGCATAAGGTGATAGGGAGTCCTAGTCATACTAGGACTCCTATTTTGACTTGGTCAAACAAAATCTTTTAACCAAATAAAATTAAGATTAAACTAATCCAATTAAATAAGACCCTAATCCATTTAAGAACTTAATTAAATTAGATTTAATTTTAATTTATTTTTTAATTAAATTAAAAAATTGGATTAATCCGAGTCCTAGTTAGACTAGGACTAGTTCTTCCTTGCACTTGGCTTATCCAATAAACCAATTAGACTTGATCCAATCAAGCCCAAACTATATCTAATTAAATTATATTTAATTAGACTTAATCTCAGTCTATTGGCTTAATCAAATTAAATTGATTAGCAATCTAATTGCTAATCGATCCTTCTGCAACACTTGCACTAGGTTAAACACCAATCGTATTGATTGTTTAATCCTAGAACGATTCTTAATCATTGATCAACCATCCGATCAGATTGTAAGCTCTAATGTATGTGACCTTATAGGTCTGAACATAAGCCAGTAGCATAGAAACTTATTCCTATACTAATCAAAGTGACCATCTAGCAATGATACCAAACGGTCGGATAGGTTGAAGGTGTAGAACACCATCCTTAGAACCCATATGGATATAGTTTCCATATAATTCATCTCCTTGACCATAATGCTCGTAGGACACATCAGAGTTCAACTGTCAACTTTGATCTGGTTGTCTGTATTGTATTTTGAAATACCAAATCCATCTGATGGATTATCCTGACCAAGGTTTTGCTATATTGAAATGCAGTGATACATTCTTCTCCAACTCTTGGAGTGGTCAATTCCATCTTCATCACACTCCAACTTTGCAAGTATTTGACTATGCCTAGAAGCCTTCCATTGCTAAATTAGAAATTTAGTTAGTCCGATACCAAAGCATAGTGAGTTGCTTGCAAGTCACTAAGGTAATCTCAGATCAAAGGGATACTTATACCTATATCCCATTAGAAACATTCTCAATAGCAGAATGCTCTAGAGTTGGTCACGTTCAATGATGATGTACCCATACATCCCATCTGTATGTCATACCAGTGTCTCTACACACCTTGCTTAAGAGGACAACCAACCTATATGGCTTATAGCGACCTATGCCCGATAGATGCTGTCATCCTAATTAACAGCCTATCATTTAGTCGTGAATAAATTTAAGGACTAATCGATAAATCCTCTCTTTATCGAAACTAAATAGTCCTAAGAACTTCATCACAAAAATGAAGTTTATTAGAAGATGTAAACTTATGATGAAAAAAGATGCTAAAATATTTTTTATTAATTAATAAATTAATTATAATATCTCAACCATCAACAGGCTGGCGATTGGCTTTGGAACATAATTTTCAACAACTTTCACTTATCCTAAAGCCACTCAGCATAGTATCTAATACCCATCTTCAACTTATGGTTGTCGAACTTCTTGATTGCCAGGACTTTAGTAAAGGGTCGGCTAGGTTCTCCTTTCCATCGATCTTTTAAAGATCGAGGTCACCATGATCCACGATCTCATGGACCATATAAAAGCGGCGTAGAATGTGCTTTGTTCACTGGTGTGCCTTCGATTCTTTTGTTTGAGCTATGGTGTCTGTGCTGTCGCAGTAGAGCAGGATTGGACCATCAATGGAGGATGCTACTCCAAGCTCGGTGATGAACTTCCTCAGTCACATAGCTTTTTTTGCTGCATCTGATGCTGCCATATACTCTGCTTCATAAATAGAGTCAGTCACTATATGTTGCTTGAAACTTTTTCAACAGATGGCTCCACCATTTAGAGTAAAGATATACCCCGACATACTTTTACTATCATCATGATCAGATTGAAAGTTGAAGTCTATAAACCCCCACAAGCTTTAGATCTGACTCACCATAAACTAACCATTGGTCCTTAGTATTTCTCAAATACTTAAGGATGGTTTTAACTATCTTTCAGTGATTTTCTCCAAGGTCAGACTAGTATCTACTCACCACTTCTAGTGAGTATGCCACGTCTGATCTCGTACATGTCATTGCATACATAATAGATTCCACTGTCGAAATATATGAAATTATACTCATATGCTCTCTCTCTCTTCAGAAGTTGTCGGACAATCCTTCTTAGAGAGAGAAATTTCTTGGCCTATCGGAAGATAGTCCTTTTTGAAATTCTCCATGCTGAACCTCTTCAGCACAGTTTCTATGTACGTGGATTGGGATATACCAAGCATTCTTTTAGATCTATTCCTATAGATCTTCATCCCTAGGATGTAGGATGCTTCACCTAAGTCCTTCATGGAGAACTATGATGATAATCAGACTTTTATTCCTTATATTATGGGGATGTCATTTTCGATTAAGGGAATATCATCCACATACAAAATAAGAAATACCACTACTGGACCATTTGTCCATTTGTAAATATAGGGTTCTTCTTCGTTCTTAATGAAGCCATACGTTTTGATCACTTTATCAAAATATATGTTCCAACTCTGAGATGCCTGCTTTAATCTATAAATGGAGCTCTAAAGCTTGCACATCTTGAACTTATCTATGGATGTGAATCCTTCAGATTGTATCATATACACCTCTTCGATCAGCTCTCCATTTAGGAAAGTTATCATCACATCCATCTGCTAGATCTCATAGTCCAGATGGGCAGCAATGGCAAGCATGATCTGAATGGACTTGAGCATTGCCACATGGGAGAACATCCCATCATAGTCAATACCATAACGTTGATGATACCCCTTGACAATTAGATAGACTTTATAGGTCTCCACCTTTCCATCTATGCCCCTCTTCCTTTTGAAGACCCATTTACATCCAATGGATTTAACCCCTTCAGGTGGGTCAACTAATGTCTATACATCAATGACTTTCATGGAATCCATTTTGGATCTCATGGCTTCTAGTCATTTCTCAGAGTCAGATCTTTGCATTGCATCCATATAAGTGATCGGATCCTCATCATTCTCATCGAGTTTGATGGGATCACCATCCTAGACCAAGAATTCATAGTATCTGTCTGGATGGTGGGGTACTCTATTAGATTGCTTTAATGGTGTGGGTTCACTAGGCTTCGGATCTGATCTGATCAAATCTGACTTAGGTTCAACATTCTGTATCAGACTTTCTACCTGTTGAACTTCATCAAGTTCAACCTTAGAGGCAACAGTTCCTTCATCAAGGAACTCCTTTTTCAAAAAAATTGCCGTAAGGCTGACGATCATCTTTTGTTCATCAGCATGATAGAAATAGTATTCTTTGGTCTCTTTTGGATATCCTATGAATGTACACTTAGGTCCAAATTTGTCTGTAACTAACCATTTGATATAAGCCGAGCACCCCCAAACCTTAAGGTATGAAAGTGCTGGCTTACGCCCTGTCCATTTCTCATATGGGATTTTAATTATAGACTTACTTGGAATCCTATTTAATAGATAACAAGTCGATTCAAGTGCATATCCCCAGAAGGATATCAACAAGTTGGCAAATTCAATCATAGATCGGACCATGTCTAATAGAGTCTAATTCCTTCTTTCAGACACACCATTATGCTATGGTGTTCCAGGAGGAGTCCATTAAGAGAGAATTCCATTCTCTCCTAGATATGTGAGAAACTCATCAGAAAGGTATTCTCCTTCTCGATCAGATCGAAGAATTTTAATACTCTTTTTAATTTATTTTTCTACATCACTTTGAAATCATTTGAATATTTCAAAAGAATTCAACTTATGTTTCATCAGATAGACATATCCATATCTGGATAGATCATTTATGAAAGTGATGAAGTAGACATATCCACCTCTGGCACTTGTGCTCATTGGTCCATATACATCAGTATGTACTAGACCTAAGAGCTCATTGGCTCTCTCATCTTTTCTAGTAAAAGGTGACTTGGTTATTTTACCAAGACAGAACTCACAGGATGAAAGTGATTCATAATCATTAACTTTGAGGATTCACTCCTAAGTCAACCTATTTATCTTATTCTTATTTATATGACCTAGCCTACATTCCATAAGTAGATATCTGATACACTATCTAATCTAGGTTGCTTGCCAATAGAATAGACTACATTAATAGATTGCGATAATATATATACATCATTATTCAATTATCCATAGAAAGCAGTAACACCATTCATATTGACATTACAAACTCATTTCTTTATTAAAATTTCATAATTGTTCATGGCCAAAAGGCCTATAGAAATAATATTTAAAAAAAAATTAGGACATAAATGATAATCACTAAGAATAATGGTATGAAATTCAAATACAAGTTTCAAAATTTTTAAAGCTAGAACTGGAACTGGTCTTCCATCTCCAACGTTTAGGAATCTCTCGCCTTGCTTGAATCTTTTACTGACCTACAACCCCTGCAATGAATTACAAATATGGTAAGGGCTACCGGTATCCAATACCCAATCAGTAATATCACAAATAGAGAAATTACAGGAAGTTATCATATAAATACCTTGCACAGCAATAGCTTGTTTCTTTCTCTGCCTGTTCGAGTCCAGAAAGGCAATGTACTGAGGATAGTTTCTCTTTCAATACCCTCGCTTCTTACAAAAGAAGCATTCAGCTTGACTCTTATTAGGCTTGGTCTTTGGGGTTTGAGCCTGCATAAGTGTCTTAGCATGCACCTTCTTGGCTTTCTTCTTCTTGTTCTTCTTTTCTTTCCCAAAGGATCGAGAACAAGAAGATGAACCTCCCACTAAGTTCACCAACTTCTTATAGAGTTGGTGATCCTTCTCAAAGTTCTGATGTAACCCCAGTAACCCATGGTAGTCCACTTCATGCTTTGACATTCTATAATGTGTAAGGAATGGAAGATAAGACTTGGGCAGCGAGTTTAGTATTGCATCTTTTTCGAGTTGTTTGTGCAAGAAAAAGTCAAGCTTGCTCAAGCTCTCTATCAGCTCGATTATGTACAGTACATGATTAGTGATAGAGGCACCATCCCACATTCTGGAGTTGAAGATGGTACAACTAGTTTTGTGCCTCTCAACATCATTAGGTATGCCAAAAAAATTCTCCAATACTTGGAGCATTTCATTTGGTGGAGCTATCTCAAACTTGCGACTGAACTCATCGCTCATCACAGCCAGCATAATGCAGCGCACCATGGTTTGATCATTAAGCCACTTCTGATAAGTGTCTCTGATTGTTCCATGTGCATTGGCAGCTAGTTTCTCAGGTGTAGGATTCGTCAGCATATATAGGATCCATTCATGCTCCAGGATAATCTTCAACTTTTGGTACCAGCTATCGAAGTTGGATCCCACCAACTTATCATTGTCTAACAATGATTGGAGCGATAGAGAAGTGGCCATGTCTGCACAAAGAAAAATCAAAATCTAATTAGTAATTGATTCATTAAACCTAAAGATTTGGACTTTAATCAAAAGATTTCTCCTACTATTTTATTCAAATTAGTAGCCTTTACCTCCAATTCAAGGAATTATCCTAATTCCTTAGTGGGTACTAGAATCCACATAGACTATACACAAGCCCAACTTTAGTTGGCCCACCCATGTACATCTAAGGATAGGTTCATAATCAATTATTTCTCGAAATAATTTTTAGTAATTAAATTTTGCCCCAGGCCTGATCAGTTGGCTTTGGCCTTCTCAAAAAAGGGTCCAGTTAGGTCCAACCATTAACATGACCATACTTGGCCCATCCAACCAATGAATGATCAGGCCCAACTTTGGTTGGCCCACCTGACCACCATTTAGAAAGATGTATCCAAGAGATCATATAATGAATGATAATTCCATCAACCGATAAGCACCAGGCCTTTGGGCCTCCAATGATTATCCAACTGATGGACCCATTATCATCCACTTTAATGGGAGGCTATGATCCAGTTATCATATAACTATTTTATTTTAGGGACCTAATAATTTTAGAGAATTTATTTATAGAAGTGAGTAGGTCAGATTAACCAGCTTGTCATGATCCTTCCACTAACTTCACCAAGTCAGCTTAAGGAAGACCATTAATAGGCTGGTCTAGGAGCACCTAAATCAAGTCAAACTGATTTACCTAGCTGACATGGGTTAGCTCGAATAGTCAAGCGATCCGATCAAAACATAATCTCACCAAGAGGCCAGGTAAGTTCGATCAGTGGAAGGGTCTGCCAGGCTTGCCTTAGACACCATCAAGAAATGGTCAGGTAAGCAGGCTGCCAATTAAAAACCACTGGTCTGGTTTACCTTAGACACCAACTAATTTAATTAGTTTCAATTAGATCAACCTAACAGTTCATGCTAGACCGCGTAGCCAAGAATCAAGTCCATCTTGGGTCTTGTTAAAGACATGGACTTGACCAACTACAACTATTGTAATTGATCTAGAGAATCCTTGACCTAATCTAAGATAATAATTGATTAGATTTAGTCAATTCTCTAATTAAGTCCATTCTTTAATCTAACCCTAGGTCTAATCCAATTAATGGACCTAATCTCCACTAACCCATTTAACCCAATGTGTTATGATTTGTGTCTTAGGATCTTCAATTCACAATCCTAGATCCTAATCAATCAACTTCTTAATTCTCAATTAAGTTTTGGGCTGAGGGTTGGGGTTCGACTTTTCAAAAATAATTTTCATATTTATAAAATATTTTTACAATATGGTTCTATCAACCAAGTTGCATGTTTGATTCATAATCAATATGCAAGTAAAATAAACATAAAACTACTTTAGATCTAATCTAAACAGGTTCATGTAATTGAAATAGTTTCAATAATAATCAATCATAAATCTTCCTAGATCAAATCTAACATATTTATGATGATTAAAATTAGATTAAAATATTTTTAATTAGATTATAAAATTTTTTAGATCTAATCTAAAATTTTATGATCAATATTTTAGATCAGCACGTACTAGGACAACCTATTCACTATAACAGCAGGACAACCTTATGGCAGTCCGTGCAATCTAAAATATTTTATTTTATTTTTTTAATTATAAATTTAATAATTAATTATAAATTAAATTTAATCTAAAAAATAATTTAGATATGCATAAAAATCATGTAATAAGAATCTGGCTCTGATACCAATTGAAGGAACCAGATCTAGGATTTCATAGATAGATCTTGAAACTTTTTCAAGATCTTGCAATGGAAGACTTAAATAAATCTAAAATTTATTTGAATAATCATATAAATACCTAGATCTCAGATCTATTACATGATTAAGGCATGATATTAAATCAAAAATTAAAATTAAATAAGAAAGAAAATGGTTGATCAAATCAACCTAGATCTACACTACATCAAATGCAGATATGAAGTTTATAGATCACATCTATTACTTGAGCAAGTTTAGACATTCTAACTTGTTGATTCAAGCTTGAGGATGAAGTCATGAGCTGCACATGCATTCGGCCTCTAGGAGTCATCTACATGAGCCTACAATCTCTGATCTGAAGTTTGATGCAGGAAATTAGCACAGCATGCTAGTACTATGCTGATTATTCTTCGATGGTCGATCCGATGCTCCCTTCTTCAAAATTTGGACTCTCCAAAATATGAGAAGAAAGATGAGAGTTTGCTGATCTGAGACTCTCTCAAAAAAAAAAACTCAAAAGAAAGGAGGAGAGATTGAAAATAAAATAGCCCTAGAAGAAGACCCTCTTCTTCTTCTCTTTTCTCTCACTTGGATACCTAGTTTGGTGCCTATGGAACCCCCATGCCCAAGGATCCTATTCCTTTGATTTTTGCACACCCCGAATCTCTCCCAAAGCTCTATATTTTATATAAAAATTAAAATAAAATTTATCCAATAAATAGAGAAAAAGAAGAGTCCAAGTTAGGTCAAATTTCTAGACTAGGAATATCCAAACATGGAAAGTTGTTTGGGCGCCCAACTCTTGGGTGCGTCCTCCATAATTTTTGGCATGGACCAGAAAGGGAGGGGGGAGGGCATATAAAAAAGGAGATTATTTTCATAGAATAAGAGAAGAATTAATTAAAAGAGGGGGTGGCACTCAAGGAAAGGTGTTTTGGTCAACAAGGATTCTATCTCATAGAATCCTAAGCAAAACCAATTCCTCATTTGACTTGGTCTTCCACCTAACTTTCAAATATGACTTGGAGGAAGAGAGGGGGAATAAAAATTAGGAAGAAAGGGATTTTCTATGAAAAATACCTAAAAAATAGGTATGGGGGGCATTGGGACCAGGGTGGCGCAAGGAGATAGGGAGTCCTAGTCACACTAGGACTCCTATTTTGACTTGGTCAAATAAGATCATTTAACCAAATAAAATTAAGATTATACCAACCTAATTAAATAAGATCCTAACCTATTTAAAGACTTAATTAAATTAAATTAAATTAAATTGTATTTAATTCTAATTTATTTTTTAATTAAATTAAAAAATTAGGTTAATCTGAGTCCTAGTTAGACTAGGACTAGTTCTTCCTTGCACTTGGCTTATCCAATAAATCAATTAGATTTAATCCAATCAAGCCCAAACTAAATCTAATTAAATTATATTTAATTAAACTTAATCTCAATCTATTGGCTTAATCAAATTAAGTCAATTAGCAATTCAATTGCTAATCAATCCTCCTGCAACACTTGCACTAGGTTAAACACCAATCGTATTGATTGTTTAATCCTAGAACGATTCTTAATCGTTGATCAACCATCCAATCAAATCGTAAGCTCTAATATGTGTGACCTCATAGGTTTGAACCTAAGCCAGTAGTATAAGAATAAATTTTTGTACCAATCGAAGTGATCATCTAGCAATGATACCCGATGGTCGGATAGGTCAAAGGTATAGAACACCATCCTTAGAACCCATGTGGATATAGTTTCCATATAATTCATCCCCTTGACCATAATGCTCATAGGATACATCAGAGTTTAACTGTCCACTCTGATCAGGTTGTCCACATTGTATTTTAAAATACCAAATTCATCTGATAGATTATCCTGGCCAAGGTTTTGCTATATTGAAATATAGTGATACATTCTTCTCCAACTCTTAGAGTGGTCAATTCTATCTTGATCACACTCCAATTTTGCAAGTGCTTGACTGTGCCTAGAAGCCTTCCATTGCTGAATTAGAAATTCAGTTAGTCTGGTACCAAAGCATAGTGAGTTGCTTGCAAGTCACTAAGGTGATCTCAGGTGTAAGGGATACTTATACCTATATCCCATCAGAGACATTCTCAATAGCAGAATGCTCTAGAGTTGGTCATATTTAATGATGACGTACCCATACATCTCATCTGTATGCCATACCAGTCTCTCCACATACTTTGGTTAAGAGGACAACAACCTATATGGCATATAGCGACCTATGCTCGATAGATGCTATCATTCTAATTAACAGTCTATCATTTGGTCATGAATAAATTTAAGAACTAATTGATAAATTCTCTCTTTATTGAAACTAAATTTTTTTAGAAACTTCATCACAATAATGGAGTTCATTAGAAGATGTAAACTTATGATGAAAAAAGATGCCAAAATATTTTTTTATTAATTAATAAATTAATTACAATATCTCAACTATCAACATGCTGACGATTGACTTTGGGATATAATTTCCAACATATTGCTAGTCCACGATAGGAAATAAGGTGCAGGCACCTAAGAGTTGGGCACCCCATCAACTTGCCATATGATGTCCTTTTCTTGTCTGAGTTTTTGACCAAACTTGCACTCTGCATATATTTTTATTTAAGATAAATTTTTAGCTAAAATTTTTATAAAATATAGATCTTTAAGAGAGATTTGAGGTGTGCAAAAAATAGAGGGAGAGAGTCTTTGGGCATTGGGGTTCCATAGACATCAAACTAGGTATCTAGGTGAGAGCAAAGAGAAGAAGAAGAGGGTCTTCTTCTAGGGTTGCTATGTTCATCATCTTTCTTTCTTCTTTCTTAGGTTTTCTAAGAGAGTCTCAGATTTGAAACCTCTTCTCCACCTTCTCCTCTTTGGAGGAATCCAAATCCAGAAGAAGAAGGCATCGATCGACCATCGAAGAAAGATCAGCACATACTATGCTGATTTTCTGCATCGAGATTTTTGATCGTGCTCGTGGGCTCGTGTGGACGACTCCTAGAGGCTGGACATGTGTGCGGCTCACAACTTCATCCTTAAGCCTGTATCAGTAAGTTAGAATATCTAACTTGTATAAGTAATAAATTTGATCTATTAATTTCATAGCTGCATTAGATGTAGTATTGTAACATGTTGATAAGATCGACATGTTATTCTTTTCTTTATATTTTTAACTTTTGATTTAATATCATATCTTGATCATATAATAAATCTTAGATCTAGAGTATTTTTATATTTATTTAAATAAATATTTGATTTATTTAAGTCTTTCACTATCTGATCTTGAAAAAGTTTTAAGATCTACCCATAAAATCTTAGATCTAGTTTCTTCAGTCATCTCATGACGTAATTGGATCAGATCCAATCAAATCCTATTCAATCAAATTTGATCAGATCCTCATTGCTTAATTAAATTGAGTTAATTAATAATTTAATTACTAATTAATCCTTTAATAATATTAGAATCCCAGTCCAGTGGAACTTACGAAGGTAGAGTTTCAGTCCAGTGAAACTTTTGGTCATAGTCCCAATCCAGTGGGACTCTTGACCATAGAGTCCCAGACCATTAGAACTCTTGATCAGCCATCAAATCAGGTAGAAACTCTTATTGTGTATGACCCCTTAGATTTGAATCTTAAGCCGATAGCATAGAAATCAATTTCTGTACTAATCAATATGATCATCTAGCAATGGTGCCCGACGTCTAGATTGGTCAAATAATCGCATCGCAACATCCATGAACCTGTGGCATCTGGTTACCATATAATTCATCTCCTTGATCCAAATGCAAAAAGGATGACCTAGGATTTAACTATCTATCCTGAAAAATTATCTACATTGTATTTCAAATTTCAATATCCATCATATGGACTACCCCAGCGGAGGTTTTGCTAAATTAAAATATAGTGATGTATTTACTCCAACACTTGGAGGAGTCAAATCCATCTAGACTCATGCACCAACTAAATAAATACTTGACTATACTTAGCAACCTTCCATCACTGAATTAGAAATTTGAGTAGTCCAATACTAAAATATAGTGAGTTGCTTGCAAGTCACCATGGAGATCTTAGGTCCAAGGGACACTTATACCCATATCCTTCAAGAGCAACTCTTGATAGCAAAGAGCTTTGTAGTTGGATCATGATCAGTGAAATGTATCCCTATAATTCACTTGCATGCCATACCAGTTGAAGGAAAAAACCTATTTTCTGGATCAAGTTCATTCAGATCTAATTGGATCAGGAGGAATATTTAAAAAAATTTCCTCTAAGATCCTAATTAGATCTGAAACTTCTCAGATTTGATCTTATTGATCTAATAATAAAAATAAAAATAAAAATTAAATTTAATTTAATTATACCTTTATTTTGGATAATCCAATTATCCTATGATGATCCTGATATTTGCCTAAGGTTCTGGATGTAGCCATGCAAGCGCCTGACCTCTACCGGTATCCACTTAGACAGGATCAAAGATCTTTTTCTTCTCAATCAATCCTCTAAAAATTAGATCTAGATCTGATCTTCAAGGTCTTCAAAATTACTTTTGAAGAATAATCATTGTCTCTTGCAGTAGTGCTGCCTTCTTCCTTTCCTAGCGTCTTTCACTTGCTTGGATCGCACCTTGTTCATGCCCAAAAGCCCTCGGGCGTGGAGAGGAGAGAGAGGACTAGAGGGTGGCATGGAGAAGGAGGGAGAGGGGCTATATGGCATGGGCTAAAGGTAGAATCATTAAATTCTAGGTGCAGATAGGGTTTATATAGATCCTGTTGCGCCATGTAGTGCCACATCATCCTAGCCAATCACGGCCCTTTGTGCAATTAGATCTCAATTTGATTAATGGAAAGACATCATCTGATCTAATCAGATGATAAACCCTCAAAACCCTCCTATGGTGGCCCCAATACTGGGTCAAACAAAACTTCTTGGCACCACACAGTTTAATCCCCTGAAGCAACTTGGAGTCCCATCTGTATGGGACTCCATCTTTTATCCTCATGGGGTGCACGCCCCCTAGACGTGCACCCACTACCTATCTACTTTTTAGTTAGGGGATAAGTCTCCAGGTACTCTCCTATGGGTGCATGACACATGGGCAGATGTCTAAGTGTTCAGGGTCAATATTTGACCAATGTCCAAAAATAAGATTTAGCGGGTGATCGAAAATGACAAGTATTGTCTCAAATTTATCTCATAAATTAAGATAACCCTTTTTTGACCTAGACAAGCTCCAGTCAGACCAAGTAAAGGTTTCTGAGTGAGTCCAAACATATTTAGCTTAGTCGAGACAAGCTTTAGTGATTGTTAAAGGAGAACATTAGGCTCAATCGTATGCTAGCACGATTTTCTTGCACCTAATTGAATCTTATTCAAATCAATTGAACTGGGTTAGTCCAATTGATGACATCCAGATCCAAATCCTTGTTTGTGTGACCCAATTAGGTTCAATTCCATATGGTAATGGGATATGTCATGATCTCTATCATCGACATCATCGAAACACCTTTCGATGGATTAGAACTTTTCTAATTCAGACAACTAGTATGATCGATCATCCAAATCATTCTAATTGCTTCCAAAATCTGCTAGTGACATCTATTAGCATATGGTGGCAACCCATCAAAACTGAAAGTGAACCTCTCAGTGCAATTACCTATGTGATTAAGTTTCTCTATCTTGAGCTCTGACCAGATTAGGGTTAAGGTGATCTTGTTAAATCCTAATTTCCATCATATGAATTAATCATTCATTTCAAGTCCAATGTGAAAATCCTAATAGAAACTCTTTCTATTATTTCACTCTGCCATGGCCATGGGCTTATGGACTTGATTCACATGATCATCATAGGGCTGCTCCTCATCTACCGAGGTAGGTAGATCCTCTATTGGTGCAATCCAATTCCTATAATAAACATGTTATAGCCAACATACACCTCAAGATTCTGAATGGCTAGGAGACCAAGTTATGCTATAGTCAATCTATAACACCCTTAAGATGAACTATCGATGCACCTCAGGTCAAAGAACTAGACACACCACTGCAGCTTCAAGCCAGTCATCGACGAGAAGGTAGACTTCCTTATGACTACTCATGGTGGTCACGCTCAGTGCCCTCATTCTCTAATGAGTATCTGTACTCTCTCTCTAGTATCTCTACACCGTAGATTTAAGACTCATCTATCTAAAAGAAGTGATCATACACCAACCTTCCAGATCAATCACCATCCTCATGATGATCCTACGGTCGGGAGTATTTTATGAGTTAATAATGAAAATTCATGTCTTAAATTTTCAACTCTTGAAAATATGAACTACCATTACCATTAACTCAAGGGATGTATCACAGATACTTTCAAATACGCACTGTGATAGAAAATAACCTATTTTACTATTTATGGTTAAAATTATAATTTTATCCTTAGAAGTGTATTACAAGTGTCAGCCAATCTAGATTCTAGGGCACATATATCTATCAAACTCTCACTTGACCTAAAGCCAATTAGCTACAAATCTAAGTTCCATCTTCTCAAGATGGGCTTCGATCTTCTGTTGGCCCAACGGCTTTGTAGGTGCGTCTGTCGCATTATCTGCGGAGTCGACTCTCTTGACCTCGATGTAATCTTTCTCAAAAAAATCATGGATGAGGTGGTATCACTGCTCGATGTACTTAGATTTCTAGTGAGACCTCGGCTCCTTAGCAAGGGCTATGGTGCCATTATTATTGCAGTACAGAGGAATAGCATCCGATAGCATCACTCCGATATCTATGGTAAACTTTTTATACCAAAATGCTTTCTTTGCAACTTCTGACATAGCGATATACTCTGCTTCTATGGTGGAATCTACTATTACTATTTGCTTGAAACTTTTTCAACTGACAGCACCACCATTACACACAAACAGACTCCTAGATGTCGACTTTCATTCATCTATATCGGACATAAAATCTAAGTCTATATACCCCTGGACTTGGAGTTCTCCATTACCTCAAGTACTTAAGGATACATTTCACAGAAGTCTAGTATTCTTCACCTAGATTCAACTGATATCTGCTCGTGATACTAATAGCATGGGCTATATCAGGTCGTGTACATAACATGACATATATGAGGCTTCCTATTGCTGAAGCATAAGGAATCTTGCTCATACGTTCAATCTCCTCAGGTGTGTTGGGACATATTTTCTTGGAGAGATGAATTCCATGTCTAAATGGTACCAATCCCCTCTTGAAGGTTTCTATGCTAAAACTCTTTAGCACTTTCTCTATGTACATCTTCTATAAAAGACCTAGCATCCTATTCGGTCTATCTCTATAGACCTTAATTCCTAGAATGAAGGATGCTTCTCCTAGGTCTTTCATGGAGAATTCTTTAGATAACCACATTTTAACTATGGTCAACATGAAAATATCATTTCCAATAAGGAGGATATCATCCACGTATAGTAGGAGGAAGACAATAGCACTCTTACTGACCTTTTTAAAAACACATGGTTCCTCCTCATTCTTGATGAAACCAAACAATTTGATTACATCATTAAAATAAGTATTCCAGCTCCGAGATGCTTGCTTAAGTCCATATATGGACTTTTGCAGCTTGCATACTTTGTGATCAACATCACTAGATGTAAAACCTAGTGGCTGTTCCATATAGATATCTTCCTCAAGGTATCCATTTAAGAATGCCATTTTCACATCCATTTGTCATATTTCATAATCGAAATAGGCTGCAACAGCAAGCAATATGTGGATGGATTTTAGCATGGCTACTGGCGAAAAGGTATCCTGATAGTTAATTTCTTCGTGCTGACTATATCCTTTTGCCACTAATCTAGCTTTGAATATCTCCACATTCCCATCTGCACCAATCTTTCTCTTGTAGATTCATTTACACCCAATAGGTACTATACCTTCAGGTGGATCTACCAAGGTCCAAACTTGGTTTGAGTGCATCCAATAAATTTCTGACTTCATTGCCTCTAACCATTTCTCAGAGTCGATATTCGATATCGTCTTGTCATAGGTTTTGGGATCATCACCATGAACTCCATTACTTATGAGGAATATTTTCTCTACTTTCTCTAAAATAGTACCTAAGTACCTCTCAGGAGGACAAAATTTTTTTTTCGATCTATGAGGTGGAGGAGGTAGTGATTGTATTGGCTCAACCTGATTTGGTTCCATAGGGTCCTTAGCTCATTGCTCTTGTGAGATTTTCTCCTCGAGCTTGATCAGCTTTCCAATGCCACCATCTTAAATAAACTATTTTTCAAGAAAGATGGCATGCCAACTCACAATCATATTGTGGTCTTCTGGAATGTAGATATAATATCCTAATGACTCTTTAGGATATCCTATGAATCGAGCTCTAAAGGATCTATAGTCTAACTTGTTCGCTTGTTGTCTTTTGACATGAGCCGGACAACCCTAAATTCTGAGATGACTCAGATTTGATTTCTTACCATGCCATATCTCATACGGTGTGGTAGGAACAATTTTAGAGAAAATCCTATTCAGTAAATACATAGCAGTTAATAGACTATGTCCCCAAAGAAAATTGAAGAGGTCTGTGAAGCTCATCATGGATCGGACCATATCTAATGGGGTCCAGTTCCTCCATTCTGAAACTTCATTGAGTTGAGGTATTTTAGGTGGAGTCCATTGAGAGACTATACCATTTTGCTTAAGATAGTCCAGAAATTTCCGACTAAGGTATTCACATTCTCGATTTGATGGAAGAACCTTAATGGATTTTTTAGTTTGCTTTTCAACTTTATATCTGAATTCCTCAAACTTTTTAAAGGCTTCAGACTTATGTCTCATACGATACACATACCCATACCAAGATAAATCATCGGTAAAGATTATGAAGTAGTCAAAGTTACCTCTAGCTGGCACATCAAATGGACTGCACACATCAGTATGTACTAGGGCAAGTAGTTCCATGGTCCTTTCCTCATGTCCTACAAAAGGGAGCTTAATTATTTTACCATGAAGACATGATTCACAAATTAGATATGACACAAAAGTCAACAGACTCAATAGCCCAATTTTTTCCAATTTGTTAACCCTATCTTCTTCTATATGACCTAGCCTTAGGTACCATAGATACCTATCGTTTGGACTATCTCTGGGTCATTTTGATCTTATGGCATTCACATTTTGCTCGATATTAAAGATAGATACATCAATATGTAACTGGTAGAGATCCTTAATAAGAAAACCATTTGTAATTTTATTTCTTTCATAAAAAATATTATAATGGTCCTTAAGAAAACTAATTACATAGCCTTCTTGTGCTAAACATGAAATAGAAATCAAATTCCTGCTTGCAGCAGGCAGATAATAACAATCCTTAAGTCCTAAATCTAAGCTAGATGATAGTCGAAGAGGGTAGGTTTCCACGGCCATATCAGCAATCCTTGCTCCATTTTTGATGCGTAGGATCATCTCACCATCCCTCAGCCTCCTGCTATCCTCAAGATCCTGCATGAAAGTGCACAAATGAGCACTAGAACTAGAGTCAAGCATCCAACTTTATGCAAAAGAAATCGTAAGGTTAGATTTAATAATGAGCATACCTCTAGAAGGACCTATCTCCTTCTTATTCTTCAGGATGGTCAAATATGTAGGGCAGTTCCGCTTTCAGTGGCCATCAGTATTATAATGAAAATACTTTCCTTTGTCAGCAGCTTTCTTCTTCAGCTCCACCTTCTTTTTCTTTCCATCTTCCATCTTCTGCTTTTTCAAAGATTTCTTCTTCTTTCCAAAAAGCTTTCTCTTGGAAGAAGTCTGTTCCATAGCAAGTACTGAGCCTTTAGAATCTTTCATAGAAAGCTCAGTAGTAACCAGCATATTCATAAGCTCGACTAAAGTATTATGAAGTTTATGCATATGGTAGTTCATGATGAACGGCCCATACGCATCAGTCAAGAATTGCAGAATTATATCATTTTGTAGATCCTAATCTAACTTCACTTCCAGCTTCTCAAGCTCCTCCAAGTTCTTGATCATCATCAAATAATGATCTTGAACTGACTGCTCATTACACATTTTAGCCTTAAACAGTTGTTTAGTGATCTGATATTTGGCTGTACGACTCTATTCACCAAACAACTCCTGCAGGTGAGCCAATATTTGGCGGGCAGTCTTGATATCTTCATGTTGGTGCTGAAGCTCATCAGACATCGAGCCTAACATGTAGTATCTAGCCTTATTATCTTCATCCATCTATTTGTCAAGAGATGCTCTCTTTTCAGCAGACGGACAAGCTGGTAAGATGGGAGGATCCTGGTTCAATACATGAGTCAACTTCCCAGAATCTAAAATAATTTTGAAGTTCTAGAGCCAATCTTTGTAATTAGATCCAGTCAGTCTATGGATGTCCAGGATACGGGCTAGTAGATTGGACGTAGACATTTTTCTTTTTTCTATAGAGAGTCAAAGATTTTAGTTAGATTTTATAATTAAGACTTGACCAATTTATTTAGAAATTTGATTTTTAAATAAATTAGCTTCCACTATTTTCTCAGATCCCTACACTCCCTTTATAGAGATGCAAAAATTTTCACTATTATTGATTTCTAGTAGGTGGTGCAGTCCCACCAACTGACTCATCACCTCACCTAATAGTTATTGATGATGGGTTGGCCAATGAGTGAATAACTCTTGTCCAATGATTATCTAATCATGGTGCACCCAGACTTGATCTCTAATTCATGAATCTCACCATGTCCGAAACATTGATTCACTCCTTAGTTAAGTCAGACCCACCATTTGCACAGATTGGATTCCTAATTAGGTCTCTCACCGTATTTGAAATATTGAGTCCAATCCATCCTCCAGTCCATAGCATCCAATGCCTAATAGATATGGTTGCATCTTTTTGATGCAACTGAACCACTATGACTAGCCGAGAACAATCAATCTCGAAAAGGATCTGCACATCTACAATGGTGGAAGATCTTAGACTTAATCTTTTCTTAGAGAGATTTGATTTAGGTCTCTTTAAACTTAACTTGACATAGCCATAACCATTATGACTAACCTAGTAGCATGGGTTAGCTCGGATTGTTAGCCACCTTAGATTAGGATAGGACCGACAAATATGACCAGATAAGTGAGACCGATGGAAGGGATATGCCATTAACTCGATAAGAGAGCATTCGAGTCGAGTAGCTCCCAATTAAAAATTAGTTGATCGTATCTGCCAAACTTACCTTAGACACTAAATTATTGAGCCAGAACCAATCAGGTTAGCCTACAATCCAGACTCTAACCACTGAGCCTAATTAGGTCTTAACTTGATCGATCACTCATATGGCTCAACCTTGATGCAAACTTAATCCTATTAGGCTGGTCAATTTAAGTACTCTTGATCCCATCTAACTAAATCTTGATTCAGTTTGATCAACTGCTAGACCTAATTGAGCTACCCAAGCCCGAACTTAATTTTATGAATATGTCTTAGATCTAAAAATTCTTAATTTTAGATCTAATATATTTTATGATCTTAATTCTTAATTAAGTTTAGGGTTCATAAATAAAATATGTATATAAAATCCAAAGATTTCAGGATCTAGGATTTTGCAGAAAATAATTTTTTTGATTTTTGATTAAGGATGAACACGTAGCACCCCTACACACCATAAGAACATCCCATCGAATGAAAGGAGAGGGCCTTTAAATCCTACTTCATTCTTATGATCGGACGGCCAAGAAAAACGTCTTAATCAGAAACATGATAAATCTACAAACCTAGTTAGATCTACATCATATATCACATATATAAAAAATGATCTAACTAAAAACATATTTTGCATACATCTCATGCATCATATCATGCATGTTTTTAGATCTAAATTATCTCATAAACATCTAAAAAATAAGATTTAAATTTTATTATATCAAATTAAAATTTATTCTTGATAATTTTGTAGAACTATTTTACAACTAGTCTAAACATGCATTTATCATATCTCATATGAATAAATTAAATAAATTTACTTTCTATTTTTTAGATCTAATTATAATATTTAAAATATTATAAAATAATAAATAAATTAATCTAAAAATTATAATTAATTAAATTAAAATTATGATTATGCTACACTACGCATAGAATAATTCTATTCCTAGTCTAGTCATGGATCTCATACATCTTAGATATAAATTATTTAATTTTTAATTTTCTAATTTTGGATGTAATCACATCTAATGTGACATCTAAAATTATCTAATTATCAGATCAAAATTAAATTAAAATTAGATCTAATGAATTATGGAACCTGGTTTTGATATTGGTTGAAGGAAAAAAGCTGTTTTTTGGATCAGATTCATTCAGATCTGATTGGATTAGAAGGGATATTTCAAAAAAAAAATTCTAAGATCCTAATTAGATCTAAAACTTTTCAGATCTGATCTTACTAATCTAATAATAAAAATAAAAATAAAAATTTAATCTAATTAATTATACCTTTATTTTGAGTAATCCAATTACCTTGTGATGATCTCGATGTTTACTTGAGGTTCTGAATATATTCACGCAAGCGCCTGGCCTCTACCAGTATCCACTCATGCAGGATCTAAAAATTTTCTCCTTCTTAATCAATCCTCCATTAATCAGATCTAGATCTGATCTTGAAGGTCTTCAAAACTACTTTTGAAGAATAGCCATTGTCTCTTGCAGCAGTGCTGCCTTCTTCCTTTTCTGATGCCTTTCACTTGCTTGGATCGCACCTTCTTCGTGCCTAAAAGTCCTTGAGCATGGAGAGGAGAGAGAGGACTAGAGGGTGGTATGGAGAAGGAGGAAGAGGGGCTATGTGGCATGGACTAAAGGCAGAAGCATTAAATTCTAGGCACAGACAGGATTTATATAGACCTTGCTATGCCATGCAGTGCCACATCATCCTGGTCAATCATGACTCTTTATGCAATCAGATCTAAATCTGATTGATGAGATGATATCATCTAATCCAATTAGATGAGAGACCCTCAAAACCCTCCTAAGGTGGGGCCAAGACTGGGTCAAACAAGACTTCTTGGTGCCACACAGTTTAATCTACTAAAGCAACTTGGAGTCCCATTTGTATGAGACTTCATCTTTTATCCTCATGGAGCGTACGCCTCCCTAGACGTGCACCCCCTATCTATCTACTTTTTAGTCAGTGGACAAGTCCTCAGGTACTCTCCTATGGGTGCATGATATATGGGCAGATATCTAAGTATCTAGGGTCAATATTTGACCAATGTCCGAAAATAAGATTTAGCAGGTGACCGAAAATGGTAGGTATTGTCTCAAATTTATCTCATAAATTAAGACAATCTTTTTCTAACCTGGACAAGCTCCAGTCAGACCAAGTAAAGATTTTTGAGTGAGCCCAAATACATTTAGCTCAGTTTAGACAAGCTTTAATGATTGTTAAAGGAGAACATTAGGCTCAATCGTGTGCTAGCATGATTTTCTTGAACCTAATTGAATCTTATTCAAATCAATTAAACTGGGTTAGTCCAATTGATGACATCCAGATCCAAACCCTTATTTGTGTGATTCAGTTAGGTTCAGTTCCGTATGGTAATGGGATATGTCACGATCTCTAGACATCATTGAAATACCTTTTGATGGATCAAAACTTTTTTGATTCAGACAACTAGTATGATCGATCATCCAAATCATTCTAATTGCATCCAAAATCCACCAGTGACACCTAGCAGCATATGATGGCAATCTATCAGAATTGAAAGCGAACCTCTCGATGTAGTTTCCTATGTAATTAAGTTCCTCTATCTTGAGCCCTGACCGAATTAGGATTAAGGTGATCTCGTCAAAACCTAATTTTCATCATATGAATTAATCATTCGATTCAAGTCCAATATGAAAATCCTAATAGAAACTCTTTCTATTATTTCACTTTGCCATGGCCATGGGCTTATGGACTTGATTCTCATGATCATCATAGGACTGCTCCTCATCTACCGAGGTAGATAGATTCCCTATTGGTGCAATTAAATTCCTACAATGAACATGCTATAGCCAACATACATCTTAAGATTTTGAATGACTAGGAGATCGAGTTATGGTATAGTCAAACTATAACACCCTCAAGGTGAACTATCGATGTACCTTAGGTCAAAGAACTGGACACACCACTGTAGCTTCGATCCAGTCATCGATGAGAAGGTAGACTTTCTTATGACTGCTCGAGATGGTCATGCTTAGTGCCCTCGTTCTCTAATGAGTATCCGTACTCTTACTTCGATGTCTCTACACCATAGATTCATGACTCATCTATCCAAAAAAAGTGATCATACACCAACCTTTCAGATCAATCATCATCCTCATGATGATCCTATGGTCGAAATCATTTTATGAGTTAATAATAAAAATTCATGTTTTAAATTTTCAACTTTTAAAAATATGAACTATCATTACCATTAACTCAAGGGATATATCACAAACACTTTCAAATATACACTATAATAAAAAATAATTTTTTTTATTATTTATAATTAAAATTATAATTTTTTTCTTAGAAATATATTATAAGTGTCAGTCAATCTAGCTTCTAGGGTACATATATCTAACACCAGTATCTCCATACTCATTGGTTAAGAGAATAATCAATCCATATGGCACACAATGATCTATACTCGATAAATATTATTATCCTAGGTAACAATGTATCATTTGATCGTGATCAGGTTTAAGGACTAAATGATAAATTCTTCTTTATCGAGTCTAAATAGTTCTAAAAACTTTATCATAGAAGAGTTCATTATAGGAAGATGGACAAACATGATGAAATGCCAGAATAATAATTTTATTTATTTATAATTCAAGTATAAATTATATACAGCTCAATCGTCTACAACCTAGATAATTGGCTTTAGGTTATAATACCCAACACCAACGCTAAGCCCTAGGTGCCCTCCATCTACTTTATTCTTTTTCATGCTTTTGGATTAACATCTAGATTCCACATAAGGGATTGGATCTACAACTGTGGCTTCGAGTAGCTATAGGCATAACAATTAGTATCAGAGCTGCTAATTATTCACAACATTTAGTATCAGAGCCTGATTGAGCATGGAGGAGTAAGAAGATTAGGTTTCTGCATAGATCAGCAGCGAGGTTTAGATCTAAGGTTTTCACTAGGCTTGGTTGATGGGATTGGTGTATAGGGCGGAAGCACGGATTTCAAAGAAAAAACATGAAATCATATAAACCAAACCCGAACCCTAGGACCACCTTATTAGTAATAAAATCATATAACATGCATTTATAATATAAAAGAAAGTATTAGAACATATCTCTTATCACTAAACCCTAAATTGATCCTGATCGTCGGTAGCAGTCCGTCAGGGTTTCTATCTGATGCCCATGTGTTCATCCTCCAACGTTGATCCATACAGAGATTTGATCAAGACACCAATATGTCTGATTTATATAATTAGAGTTCTAATAATAAGAACTTTAATTAAAAAGGGCAAGACCTTCTTTAGCCTTTATGTCACCTTCCTTGCCTCTCCTTATCTATCTTTCTTTTTCTTTGTCATCTTAATTTTCCTTCCTAATCTCTTAGTCTTAAGATGACTTCTTATCCTTATAAGGACAATATCTAGATAAGAGAAGGGAAAAAAAAATTGGACAAAAAAAAACTCTTGTAAGAAAGAAAGATAATTTACACCACACCGGACTCATGGTGCGCACCCCTATTTATAATGTACGTAGGGGTGCCAACTAAATTTTTTGCTCCCTTTTAAAAAAAATCTGATGTCCCTTAGCCAATCTCATGCCTCATTAGTAAATAATGAGATGTAGACTTAGTCCAAGAGGTGCCTTAAAGCAGAAGGACTCTTGGACTAATTCTACGTAAGTTATTTACGAAGAGTCGCAATATTTCATCTTTGGCGCCACCCTTTTCATCCATTAGATCATATAAAAAGGCCATCCAATGGCTCTAAAAAGGGACGCCCATTCAGCAAGAAGGTGTGGAGATGATCTTTGAATAGTCAAAGTCCCAAGAGACTTTGACTTGTTCCAAGAGGCGTCAAGGAGGAGTGGGCGGCATGGAGTCTTAGGCGGCAAGGAATCTTGGGCGACAAAGAATCCTGGGCGACAAAAATTAAAAAGAAAATGGAGTTTTTAACTTGTAGAAGAACTCTTTATCACCCCATATCTGATGTCCATGCTAATTCAAAATTTTTATGTGACATAACAAATGAAAAAAGTCAAAGAAGGTAGGCGCCAACTAATTCCATGTGCCAAAAATTTTTTGCACATGAAAGACTTCCCACGCACAAGAGAGAGACTCTCTGGCACATGGGATTCAGGTATGTAGCACCCAACTAAAGCCCAATCAGTCTAGGTTAATCTAATTCAAGACCAAATCCTATTTGGCTCAAATCGGATCTTAATTAGCCCAAATCAAAAGCCAATTCGAATCCAATTCGAAACCAGGTGCTAGGGTTTGCTACATGTGCTAGCATGTTCATCTTGCAAACATGGTCTAATCCAATTAGACCCTTAATCAACTCTCTTTGTGTGTGACCCATTGGGTCTCACATCTAACCAGCAGTGTGTCTGAGTGTGATTTGACCTAATCGGGTTAGAACTCAACCAAATTGATTTAGGTCAAAACTAGCCAACCCAATTTGACTTAATTTAGAACACTTTCTAATTTAATGATCAAATTAAAATTTTAATTTGATCGAACCCATAAGACATGATTGACGTCTAGCAACGTATCATGACTTTCCAAAAGATGTGAAATTTTGATGGAAATACCAAAAATATCCTTCAGTGAAAATTATCATGCAACTAGATCCTTCGATCTCCCTGCATCCTGAATATGACTCTGGGTATGAAAATATGTCAATCCCAATATCATATTCATTTCTCTTTCAATTTTATGATGATGATTCCTTTAATAAAACATTAGAAACCATTTCTAATTTTCATCATGCTTTGATCAAAGTCTTCCTGAATCATCATTTGTTTGAAGCTGGTAGGATGCTATTTCCTCTTACCAGGAGAGATCGATTTCATGTTAACCTACTTACAACCTTCATATATATAATTTACTATATCCAAATCATCCCATACATAACTGAGTCATGAATGAGTATGAACCAAAATATGGATTTATATATATAAGATTCTATGGTAGTTTTAGGTCAAAGGATTACATGCACAAATTCCACTATGAGAACCATCTATTGACATGTAGATAAGACTCCATTAGATACTCTCGATTTGGATCAATTCAGTGAATTCATTCTCTAATGAGCACCCACATTCTTGTATTAGTGTCATACACAAGTTATTGTGAGATCAATCACCCTCTCAATCGAGCATACAAAGAATATGCTAGTCTTACCGAAAAACATTGATCCTTAACTCAATGTCCCATCGACTAGGAATATTTAAATTAGGGTTTTAAGGTTTTAGGTCTCACTAGTATGATCTCATTATAATCCTAAAACCATAGTCCTAATTTCTAGGATTCATCATAATCTTAAATAAATAATAAGACACTGCATATGATGAAATAAATGCCTTTATTTATTTATTAAAAATATCATTACATGAGTTTGGAAGACAAAGAACAGCCCAAAAAATTAATTGTCTTGAGGGCATATTCCTTTCAATCTCCCACTTGCACTAAAGCCAATCATCCTTATATTTTAATCCCATACAATCAAGGTGGTGATCAAACAGTTGTAGTGGTAAAGCTTTAGTGAATGGGTTTGCTATGTTGTTCTTTGTGTCAACTCATTCTATGACTACATCTTATTTTTCAATAATTTCATGAACGAGATGGAAGCATCTCTGAATGTGTTTGGATTTAGATGAGACCTTGGTTCCTTTGCTTGAGCAATAGCTCCAGTATTATCATAGTAAAGTGGTACTGGATTCTCAATTTCAGGAATAACACCTAATTCAATGACGAACTTCTTCATCCAGACAGCTTCCTTGGCGGCTTCACTTACAGCTATGTATTCTGCTTCAGTGATTGAGTCAGCTACAGTTGGCTGCTTAGTACTCTTCCAACTTACTGCTCCACCATTCAGAGTAAAGATAAACCCTAAAATTGATTTGCTATCATCTGGGTCTGATTGAAAACTAGAGTCAGAATATGCTTTTAATTTAAGATCAGAACCACCATATACTAAAAAAATATCTTTAGTCCTTCTCATGTACTTAAGAATATTTTTTACAGCTTTCTAATGATCCTCTCCTGGATCAGCTTGAAATCTACTTGCAATGCCAAAAGTATAAGCAACATCAGGCCTTGTACATAACATGGCATACATTATTGATCCAACAGCCGAAGCATAAGAAATATAACTCATTCTATTTCTCTCTTTAGGTGTCTTTGAAGACATCTTTTTAGAGAGATGTATGCCTTGACTCATGGATAAATAACCTCTTCTACTCTCATTCATACTGAATCTTTTCAGTATTATGTCAATGTACCTTGATTGGGACAAGCCTAGCATCCTCTTAGATCTATCTCTATAGATCTTTACTCCTAGTATATAGAATGCTTCTCCCAAATCTTTCATGGAAAATTTATTTGATAGCCATATTTTGACTGATTGTAATATTGGGATATCATTCCCAATGAGGAGTATGTCATCTACATACAGAACTAAGAAGACTATGGCTCTCCCACTAGTTTTCTTATACACACATGGTTCATCAACATTCTTGATAAAACCAAACTCTTTTACTATTTCATCAAAATGGATGTTCCAACTCCTTGATGCTTGCTTTAATCCATAAATAGATCTCTTAAGCTTGCATATCTGATTTGGTCTCTCATTTGACTCAAATCCCTCTAGCTGTGACATATAGACCTCCTCCTCAAGGAAAGCATTAAGGAAGGCGGTCTTTATATCCATTTGTCATATTTTATAGTTGTGGTATGCTTCTATGGCAAGCATAATCCGAATAGATTTGAGCATGGCAATAGGTGAAAATGTTTCATCATAATCAATCCCTTATTTTTGCCTAAAACCCTTAGCCACCAATCTGGCCTTATAGGTTTCAATTTGACCATCAGCTCCAATCTTTTTTTTAAAAATCCATTTGCATCCAATAGGGTTTATATCCTCTGATGCATCCACCAAAGTCCATACTTTGTTGGTGTGCATGGATTCCATTTCGAATTGCATGGCAGCCAGCCATTTGTAAGAGTTCTTACTTTTGACTACTTCCATATAGGTCAGAGGTTCATCATTCTCAATGACTTGGGCTTCATTGTTCTCAATTATGAAACCATACCTCACAGGTGTATTTCGTACTCTTTTAGACCTACGGATAGGAGTTATGTGTTTTGGTTCTTGTATGTGATTATTTGGTTGAAAAAATTCTATTTGATTTTCTTGAACTTTCCTAAGTTCGATATATCTGCCACTGCCCTTTTCTAGGATAAATTCCTTTTCCATGAAAGTGGCATGCCTACTTACAAATACCTTTTATTCAGTAGGATGGTAGAATAAATATCCTATACTATTTCTAGGATATCCTATAAATAGATATCTGTCTGATCTAGCATCAAGTTTATGTCCAAATTTTTTTTTTGACATATGCTGGATAACCCAATATCTTAAGATACTTAAGATTAGGTTTCTTATTTCTCCATATGTCATATGGAGTACTATGAAGGAAAATCCTGATTTCCCGGACCAGGTTCGTTTAGATCTGATCAGATCAAGAGATATATTTCAAAAATTTTTCTCTTGATCCCAATCAGATCTTGATGTATTTTAGATCTAATTCTCATTATTTTAATAAATAAAAATAAAATAAGGATAAATTAAATCAAATTTAATTTACCTAAATTTGGGTAATCCTATTACCCTGTTGATGATCCTGTTTGCAGCGGAAGGTTCTGGATCTAGCCATGCAAGCGCCTGGCCTCTACCAGTATCTACTCGGGTTGGATCTAGAGATCCTCTTCTTCTCTATCACACCTCCAAAAATCAGATCTAGATCTAATCTGGAGGATCTTCAAAACTCCTTTTGAAGATCAGCAGTCGTCCTTTTGCAGTAGTGCAGCCTTCTTACTTTTGATCGCCTTTCTTTGATCTGGATCTTACCAACCAAGGTCCAAAACTCTTTTGGATGTGGAGAGGAGAAGGAGAAGAAGCTTTGGTGTGGAGGAGGAGGGGAGAGTTAGCCTTGGGGTGTGGGGTTTTAATTAAGTCACAAACTAAGTTGGGCGTAGGGTCCTTTTTATAGACTAAGCGTGATCCAACTCCTCTTCCTCCCAACCAATCACAACCCTTTGTGAAATCAGATCTAAATCTGATTGGTGGGAATAGAGACCCCTGGATTCCTACTTAGAGGGCACCTAAGACCAATCAAAGTTGGTTTTAGGGAGAACTCTAATTGGAATCCAAAAGAGAGGTGGAGTCCTTGTCCACAAGGACTCCAAGACTCCTCCAATCTTGGGCGCACGCACTCTGGCGTGCGCCCTCCTCCTTGCCAGGTTCTGGTAGGGGACAGGCCCCCACCAGCTCTCTAATAGGTGCATGACATGTGGTCAAAAGTCAAAGTGTCAATGGTCAATGTTTGACCAGTCAAAGGTAGACTTTTGACCAAAGTCAAAGAACAAGAAATGGCAGGTGACCAAAAATGGCAGGTAGTGTTTACAAATAAGACAACCTTTTCTGACTTGGACAACCTCCAGTCAGACACATATGAAGGCCTCTATTTGAGCACAAACTCCTTTGGCTCAGACAGGACAACTTATTTATGATAGCAAAAGAGAGAACGTTAGGTTCAATCGAGTGCTAGCACGATTTTCTTGAACCTAATTGAATCTCATTCAGATCAATTGAATTAGATCAGTTCAATTGATGATCACCAGATTCAAACCCTTGTTTGTGTGACCCATTTAGGTTCAGTTCTGTATGATAATGGGATATGTCATGATCTCCATCATTGACATCATCGAAACTCCTTTCGATGGGATCAGAACTCTTCTGATTCGAATAGCTAGAATGATCGATCATCTAATCATTCTAAATTGCTCCAAAATCCACAGTGACACCTAGCAGTATTGTGGCAACCCATCAGAGCTGAATGTGAACCTCTTGGTGCAGCTATCTGTGTGATTAAGTTCTTCTATCTTGAGCCCCGATCAGATTAGGGTTAAGGTAAACTCGTCAAACCCTAGTCTCTATCATATGATGTAATCATTCGATTCAAGTCCAATGTGAAAATCTAAATAGAAACTCTTTCTATTATTTCACTTTACCATGGCCATGGATTTCTGGACTTGACTCTCATGATCATCATAGGGCTGCTCCTCTACCACCGAGGTAGATAGATTCCATCTTGATGCCATCCAGTTCCTACAATGAACATGTCATAGCCAACATACACCTCAGGGTTCCATATGGCTAGGAGACCGAGTAATGGTGTAGTCAAACTATAACACCCTCAAGGTGAACTGCCGATGCACCTCAGGTCAAAGAACCAGACACACTATTGCAGCATCGAGTCAGTCATTGATGAGAAGGTAGACTCCCTAATGACTACTCGAGGTGGTCACGCTCAGTGCCCTCATTCTCTAACGAGTACCTGTACTCTCACTCTGGTGTCTCCACACCATAGACTCAAGACTCATCTACTAAAGAGAAGCGATTATACACCAACCTTCCAGATCAATCACCATCCTCGTGATGATCCTATGGTCGGAAGTAATTTATGAGTTAATAATGATTATTCATGTCTTAAATTTTCAACTCTTGAAAATATGAATTATCATTGCCATTAACTCAAAGGATGTATCACAGACACTAAATACACATATGTGATATAAAATAACATATTTATTGATTTTAGTCAAAATTATAATTTTGCCCCTAGAAGTGTATTACAAGCGTCAGCCAATTCTGGCTTCTAGGGCACATATATCTAACATACTAGATATAGATTTAGAAGGTACTTTATTCAAGATATAAATTGCAGTCTCTAGGGCATGACCCCAAAAGGAAATAGGTAATTCAGTGAAGCACATCATGGACCGAACCATATCTAATAAGGTATGATTGTTTCTTTCGGCTACACCATTTAGTTATGGTGTATAAGGAGGTATCCATTCAGAGAGAATTTCTTTAACTTTAAAATAGTCTAGAAGCTCACTAGATAAGTATTCTCCTCCTCAATTAGATCGAAGGATTTTTATACATTATCCAGTTTGTTTTTCGACCATACTTTGATACTCTTTAAATTTATCAAAGGCTTCTAATTTGTGTTTCATAAGATACACATATCCAAACTTAGATAAATCATCAGTGAACGTTATAAAATAAGAGTATCCTCCTCTGACTTGAGTTGTCATAGGACCACATACATCCGTATGTACAAGTCCTAATAACTCATTTGTCCTTTCTCTATGTCCACTAAATGGAATCTTGGTCATTTTACCCATGAGGCATGATTCACAAGTTCCCAATGATTCATAATCAAAAGGATCAAAGAACTTTTCTTTGTATAACTTGTTAATCCTAGCCTCACTAATATGACCTAATCGACAATGCCAAAGTAAAGTATTATTTATGTCATCTCTCTTACATTTTCTATTTTTTATCAATTTTAAATATATTGTCATCCAAACATAGAGTCAACAAACCATTGCTAAATATGCCAAAATAAATATTTTCATTAGAATATTTGATTGAGCAACCTTCACTCGTTACATTAAGACTATAACCTTGTTTTAATAACAAGGGTATAGATATAACATTTCTAATGATCTTAGGCATATAATAATAATTTGTAAGCTCTAAGATCTTTTCATAAGATAACTTCAATATATTTGTCCCTACAGCCTCTACTTGGATAGACTCTCTTCCAGTGCCATAGAGCATGAAGTCACCTTTCTTCAAACTCTTAATTTTCTGCAGCCCCTGTAAAGATTTGCAGATATGAAAACTATAGCCGGTATCTAATACCTAAGAATTTGAAATGAAAAAATTTAATGATAATATAATATGTATCTCATACATACCTTTTGGTGCATTGTTTACACCAGACTTCATGGTTGTAAGATAAGCCTTGCAATTCCTCTTCCAATGACCTATTTTGCTGCAATGAAAATAGGTCATCTGTCTGGAGATCTTCTTCCCCTTTTTCTTCTTATTTATACCACTTTTAAGATTCAACCTTCTCTTTGAACCCTTTTTACCTACCTTCTTCTTTGAGATCCCATCCATAGAAGAGAAGTCTTATCTTTCTTGATATGGCTTTCTACTGTCTTGAGCATATTTAATAGCTCAGACAAGGAAGAATTCAGTTTGTTCATGTGATAGTTCACGACAAACTGAGAAAATGATTCTGGGAGTGGTTGCAGGATCAAATCCTAACTTAACTCTCCATCCATAACAAAACCTAATTGACTTAATCAAGTGATTAGGTCAATTACCATCAAAACATGATTTTGTACAGATGTTCCTCTATCATTCTTGTATGAAATAATTGCTTAGATATCTCATATCTAGCAGTCCTACTATGCTCTCCATAAAGCTCTTTTAGATTGAGCAATATGGATTGAGTGTCCATGCTATCATACTGCCTCTGTAATTCATTATTCATAGAGGCAAGTATGATGCATTTGATAGTAAGAAAATCATTTTGCCACATCTTGTATGTGGACTTATCTTCATCTATGGCATCATTTTCCTAATGGCTTAGGATCAGGGGCATCAAGAATATAGGAGAGTTTTTCTTGACTGAGTACTATTTTTAGGTTTCTCAATCAGTCAACATAATTTTGATCAGTCAATTTATTTGAATCCAAAATTGAATGCAATGAAAGTGAAGAAGCCATTTAATCTACATAATAAAGAACAATATATAAGCAAACAACTCATGATGACAAACATAATTAAATTAGGACTTTAATTTAATTATGTCTCTCACTATTTAATCAAAAAATCATAACCCTCTTATTGATTTTCTTAGTGAGAATAAGATCCTAATTCCTTATAAAAGTCTTGTGGTTGCACAACAAACCTATTATAAGTTCAAAGGTAGAAAAATCTTTCCAATTGCATTTTATGCAACTCTCAAAAACCTTTTGCCTCTAAAACATTAATAGCCTTGTGTTAGTACAACAAACTTTAATATTTTAGTTTAAATAGAATCCTTCATTTCTATACAGTCAAAATTAAATATGACTACTTTTGTGGTTATACAACAAAGCAATATATTCAAAATGCTGTAAGCATCTCAATGCACTAGATTAATATTACATCATTCCCCATGATAGATCTTGTGGTTACACAACAAAACTAATATGATTTTGGACATAATAAGAACCTAGTATGAAGGAAGGCCTTAATGTAGTGAATATAATACTAAGCATTTCAATCTAGAATTAAATTAATTGAATCAGCCAGGTAAGTGGGAGAGAAGTGGGATTCCTCCTATTGCTTTTCTTAGACACCAATAAATTGGCCAGGTCAGACAACAGAATCAATTAAAAAATTACATTCTCTTTATCAATCATGAATAATTTATCCTAGACACTGATTGATCAATTAGACATTCTGACTGATACAACTATAGATTAATTACACTACAACTTAATATAAATTTTTAAAGAGGGATTTAAATGATCTCGTTGCACATTCTAATTTAAATCAAACTAAATGCCTAATAGCATCAATTATAATAAAATTTATATATATCCACTAACATGTATAATTATTCTAGGACAACCATTATTATATAGTGAATACTTTTCACTATATCAGGGCAACCTTTATAGAATAATATATACATCATAATCTCATTATGATAAATAAAAGAATATGATCTCATCATATAAATAACATGCAAATAAACACAGAAATATATCATACATTTCTTTTGTGCTATTATATTATAAGCAAAGCATTATATGATTTAACCTAATAAGGCTTGCTCTGATACCACTGATGGGAATAAGGCTTGCTCTGATACCACTGATGGGATTGGTGTACAGGGTGGAAGCATGAATTTCAAAGCAAAAATATAAAATCATATAAACCAAACCCAAACCCTAGGACCATCTTATTAGCAATTAAATCATATAATATTTATTTGTAATATAAAAGAAAGTATTAAAACATACCTCTTATCGCTAAATCCTAAATTGATCCTGATTGCCAGTAGCAGTCCATCAGGATTTCCATCAGGTGCCTATGTGTTCACCCTCCAACGTTGATCCACACAGAGACTTGATCAAGACACTAGCACCTCTGATTTATATAATTAGAGTTCTAATAATAAAGCTTTAATTAAAAAGGGTAAGACCTTCTTTAGCCTTTATGTCACCTTCCTTGCCTCTCCTTATGTATCTTTCCTTTTCTTTGTTTTCTTAATTTTTCTTCCTAATCTCTTAGTCTTAAGATAACTTCTTGTCCTTATAAGGACAAGGTCTAGATAAGAGAAGGAAAAAAAGAAAATTGGACAAAAAGAAACTCTTGTAAGAAAGAAAGATAATTTACACCACACCAAACTCATGGTGCGCACCCCTATTTATAATGTACGTAGGAGTGCCAACTAAATTTCTCGCACCCTTTTAAAAAAAAATCTCATGTCCTATTAGCCAATCTCATACCTCATTAGTAAATAACGAGATGTAGACTTAGTCGAAGAGGTGCTTTAAAGCAGAAGGACTCTTGGACTAATTCTATGTAAGTTATTTATGAAGAGTCACAATATTTCATCTTTGGCGCCACCATTTTCATCCATTAGATCATATAAAAATGTCATCCAATGGCTATAAAAAGGGACGCCCATTCAGAAAGAAGGCATGGAGATGATCTTTGAATAGTCAAAGTCTCAAGAGACTTTGACTTGGTCCAAGAGGTGTGAAGGAGTCTTGGGCGGCATGGAGTCTTGGGCGACAAAGAATCCTGGGCGACAAAAATTAAAAGAAAATGGAGTTTTTAACTTGTAGAAGGACTCTTTATCACCCCATATCTGATGTCCAAGCTAATTCAAAATTTTTACGTGATATAATAAATGAAAAAAGTCAAAGAAGGTAGGCGCCAACTAATTCCATGCGCCAAAAATTTTTTGCGCATGAAAGACTTCCTAGGCATAAGAGAGAGACTCTCTGACACATGGGATTTAGGTATGTGGCACCCCAACTGAAGCCCAATTAGTCTAGGTTAATCCAATTCAAGACCAAATCCTATTTGGCCCAAATCAGATCTTAATTAGTCCAAATCGGAAGCCGATTCGAATCTAATTCGAAATCAGGTGCTAGGGTTTGCTACATGTGCTAGCATGTTCATCTTACAAATATTATCTAATCCAATTAGACCCTTAATCAACTCTCTTTGTATGTGACCCATTGGGTTCCACATCTAATCAGCAGTGAGTTTGGGTGTGATTTGACCTAATCAGGTTAGAACTCAACCAAACCGATTTAGGTCAAAACTAGCCAATCCAATTTGACTTAATTTAGAATACTTTCTAATTTAATAATTAAATTAAAATTTTAATTTGATCAAACTCACAAGATATGATTGATGTCTAGCAACGTATCATGACTTTTCGAAAGATGTGAAATTTTGATGGAAATACCAAAAATATCCTTTAGTGAAAATTACCATGCAACTAGATCCTTCGATCTACCTGCATCTTGAATATGACTCTGGGTATGAAAATATATCAATCCCAATATCATATTCATTTCTCTTTCAATCTTATGGTGATGATTTATTTAATAAAATATTAGAAACCATTTCTAATTTTTATCATGCTTTGATCAAAGTCTTCCTGAATCGTCATTTGTTTGAAGCAGGTAGGATGCTATTTTTCCTTACCAGAAGAGATTGATTCCATGTTAACCTACTCATAACCTTCATATATATAATCTACTATATCAAGATCATCCCATACATAACTGAGTTATGAATGAGTATGAACCAAAATATGGATTTATATATATAAGATTCTATGGTAGTTTTAGGTCAAAGGATTACATGCATAAATTTCACTATGAGAACCATCTATTGACATGTAGATAAGACTCCATTAGATATTCTTGATTTAGATCAATTTAGTGAACTCATTCTCTAATGAGCACCCACATTCTTGTATTAGTGTCATACACAAGTTATTATGAGATCAATCATCCTCTCAATCGAGCATACAAAAAATGTGCTAGTCTTACCGAAAAATATTGATTCCTAACTCAATGTCCCATTGACTAGGAATATTTAAATTAGGGTTTTAAGGTTTTAGGTCTCACTGGTATGATCTCATCATAATCCTAAAACCATAGCCCTAATTTCTAGGGTTCATCATAATCTTAAATAAATAATAAGACACTGCATATGATGAAATAATTGCCTTTATTTATTTATTAAAAATATCATTACATGAATTTGGAAGATAAAGAACAACCCAAAAAATTAATTGGCTTGAGGGCATATTTCTTTCATTGGTGAGAAAGAAATAGATCTAAGGGCTGCGGTCCACCATCCTAGTCAAGGTAATTTTTAGATCTACCTATTTGTTATTTTTGATTTGGTTTGATCATGGAGAACAGCAGGTTGAGGGTAGGATTTGAGAAGTTTGATGGAAAGAAAAATTTCACGATATGAAAGATTAGGATGGATGATTTGCTGGTTCAGATGGGACTTGATTCGGCCTTGGAGGATCGGCCTGAGGAGATGACAAATAAGGTATGGGTATCCTTGGAGAAAAAGGCATGTGCCATAATTAGAGCTTGTCTAGCAGATGAGGTGGTGTATGGCATGTTGGAGAAGAGAACATCCAAGGATTTATGATCGAGGTTATGCTAGCTATACATGAGAAAGAACATGTGCAATAAGTTGATGCTGAAGAAGCAACTGTACAACCTTCGGATGTAGGAGGGCAAGGATGTTGCAGGTCATATTCATTGATTTGACCATATGAGCATGAATTTTCTCAACATTAGGATGGATCTCGAAGAGGAACATAAAAGTTTATTATTACTATGTTTGCTAATTGGGAGCTTCGATCCGTTAGTGACAACATTGCTGTATGGTAAGGAGACACTACTGTACGAGGAGATTATATTAGTGCTAAGGTCCAACAAGCAGCAGAAATGTATGACAAAGAGGGAGGTCTTCCATGAGGGTCTCATAGTTTCAGAGAAGCCAAGGAAAGGAAAAAAGAAGGGTGAGAAAAGGGACAGCAAGGGATCCAAGAAATGCTTCAAGTATGGTAAAGCTGGGCACTTTAAGTGGGATTGTCCACTTTGGAAGAAGTGCAAGAATGCAAAAAAGTTAGATTCCATTGGTTTAGTCATTGAAAGTAAAGATTCGGATAAAATCTTGATGGTCTCAGAGGAGCTCGTGGGGTATGGTGTATTCGAGATGGCTTCGGAGGGATCTATGAAGTGCAAAGGGTCTGAAGGAGCAGCGACGATGTTCAAGGTGTAGCAGCAGGCCCAATAGTACAGCATTGGATGGTTGGCCTTAGGAGACTTGGGTACAGAGTCAGGATCTTCTGTGGCATCAAGAGAACTTCAGTTTCAGGTGGAGCACCGAGTAGAGGTAGCTTCATAGGTGGAGAGAGATGTTCCACGAGCTCAAAATGGAGGGATGCAGAGGAAGGAGCAATATCCTTGCACCAGTGATGGAGATGCATAGTTCTTGGTGGAGTAGCATGTGTAGGATGATAGGTATAGTTTTGAGAAGACCATGTCAGGATATGCAGCGAGTGCCAGTATAGAAATACTGTAGATTCTCCACAAAATTCTAGGCAGTTGATGCGGCTGCCAAGTAGAAGAATGCCTATAATTTTTGGGGGCTATAGAGGAGCAAGCCAAGATCTTCAACGGTAGAGGCGGTCATCTCAAATATCTTAAAGAGAGCTCAACAGCTGAAGAAGGATGGCGGTGGCAAGATGTGCATAAAGAGCTGTTAGAGTATGCAGCGATAGCGGGATCATGTAGGAGGACATTGCCTAGTGTGCTAAGATGTGGGCACACCAAGGTAGAGATTGTTAGGATTTATGGTGCTTCCAAGACTTGGGAGGCCATAGGAGGAGTCAAAGTATTAGCTCCAGAGAGTCTAGGATAGGTGTGGTCCTAGGGCTAGGACAGGAATTGTCCTAAGATGAAGGTGGTGTGTAGCCCTCCGCGAGCTTGAGGTTCAGGCGTGAGGATCTTGAGGGGCTTGGTAGGTGCTCCAGAGATCTGAGACACAAGATGGAGCAAAGAACCAGAGCCAAAAGAAGTATCAGCCAAGATAAGGGGTTGGCATACAAGCAGGCTAGCTCAGATATGTAGTCGAGCTAGCTTGGACTACAATCAAATTGGCTCTCTTTGGTAGACAAAAGATAGTATTTGAACGAGATATAGTCGAGCCAGCTTGACTTTTGATAGTGCTGGCTCAACGATGGTGAACAAAACTGGATGGAATTTTCTATTTGATCTTGGATTGGGTTTAATCTAAGGGGTCTTAAGGCTTGGTTTATAAGATCTTAAGGGGGCTAACTTATATATGGGTCGGATTTACATCAAGGGGATGAGAGCATAGGAGACATGGATGTACATAGACTCGATGAGTACTTTCATGTATTGGTTAGCCTAGGAGAGTTTTTCAGCTGGGGTTTGAGTTTATTAAGGTTCATATGGTGTAATAGAAATCCTAGGATATATAAACCAAGGAATTATAATTTTTATAAGTGTGGAATCAATACAAAGCTTTTTTTTCTAAACTCTTTTCTCTCTAGTTCCAACACCAAGCCCTAGATGCCCCTCATCTACTTTGTTCTTCTTCATGTTTCTGGATTAATACTCAGGTTTAATGCAAGAAATTGGATCTACAACTATGGCTCCGAGCAGTCTTAGGCACAATAATTGGTATTAGAGTTATCAATTGTTCACAATATTGACATGGGCCGGACAACCCAAAATTCTAAAATAACTCAGACTTGGCTTCTTACCATGCCATATCTCATACGATATGGTAGGAATGATTTTAGAAGGAACCCTATTTGGTAGGTAAATTGTAGTTAACAGACTATATCTCTAAAAAAATTCAGGAAGGTTCGTGAAGCTCATCATGGATTGAATCATATCTAATAGAGTCTAATTTTTTCATTCTAAAACCCCATTGAGTTGAGGCATTCTTGGCGGAGTCCACTATAAGGCTATGTCATTCTTCTTGAGATAGTCTAGAAAATCCCAACTAAGGTATTCATTCGCCTCCTCTATTTGATCGAAGAATTTTTGTAGTCTTTTCGATTTGTTTCTCCATTTATGTCTGAATTTCTTGAACTTTTTAAAAACTTCAGACTTGTGATGCATTAGGTACACATACCCATACCAAGATAAATCATTGGTAAAAGTAATAAAGTAGGTAAAACCACCTTTAGCCGGCATATCAAATGGGCTGCAAACATTTGTATGTACCAGGGCAAGTAGCTCTGCGGTCCTTTTCCCATGTCCTACAAAAGATAGCTTGGTTATTTTGCCTTGAAGGCATGACTCACAAATTAGATACGACTGAAAAGTCAATGAAGCCATTAGTCCAAATTTCTTTAATTTATTAATCCTATCTTCTGATATATGATCTAGCCTAAGATGCCACAAGTACTTTTCATTAACACTATCTCTAGGTCATTTAGATTCTATGGCATTCACACTATGCTCGACATTATTAACAGATATATCTACATGTAACTGGTAGAGGCCATTTACTAAGAAACTACTTGCAATTTTATTTCTTTCAAAAAAAATAGTATAGTGGTCCTTAAAGAAACTAATTACATAGTTTTCTTGTGCCAAACATGAAACAAAAATTAAATTCCTTCTCGCAGCAGGTACATAAAAATAGTCCCTAAGTACTAAGATACTTTCTGATGGTAATCGCAGAGGGTAGATTTCTATGACTATAGTAGCAACTCTTGCTTCATTTTTGACGTGCAAGATCATCTCACTGTCCCTCAGCCTCCTACTATCCTCAAGACCCTACAAACAAGTGCACAAATGAGCACTAGATCCAGAGTCAAGCATTCAACTAAATGTAAAAGAAACTGTTAGGTTTATCTCAATGATGAGCATACCTTCAGAAGGTCCACCTTGCTGCTTATTTTTTAAGTTGACTAGGTACGTAGGGTAGTTCCGCTTCTAATGGCCATCGAAGTTGTAGTAGAAATACTTTCCTTTCTCCATGACCTTCTTCTTTGATTCTCCCTTCTTATCCTTCTTCTTCTTCTCAGTCTTTTATTTCTTCGCAGACTTCTTTTTCTTCTCAGAAAACTTTCTCTTAAAAGAAGTCTACTCTACAGCAAGCACTGAGCTCCTTGAACTCTTTAAGGTCCCCTAAGTAGTAACCAACAAATTCAACAAGTTGGCTAGGGTGCATTGAATCTTATTCATATGGATGTTCATAATGAACTGCTCATATGAATCAGTCAAGGACTGTAGGATCACATCAATCTGCATGTCCTTGTCCATCTACACACCAAGCTTCTCAAGCTCCTCTAAGTTCTTGATCATTGACAAGCAATGATTATGGACCGACTGCCCATCATGTATTTGCGTCTTGAAGAACCTCTTCAACACTTTGTAGTGCATTGCCCGACTCTACTCATCATACAACTCTTGTAGATGGGCCAACATTTGGCTAGCAGTATTCAAATTCTCATCTTGGTGCTACAATTTGCCAGACATCGAGGCCAACATGTAGCACCTAACCTTGTTGTCATCATCCAACCACTTCTCATGAGATGCTCTCTGATCGATGGTCGGACAGGTTGGGAGAGTGGAAAGTTCCTGGTCTAATGCATAGGTCATCTTTTTGGAATTCAAAATAATTTTCAAATTTTGAAGCCAATCCTTAAAATTGGATCTGATCAATCTGTGGGTATTTATGATTTGGACTAAGACATTGAAAGCAGACATTTTTCTATAGAGAGTTAAAGTTTCTAGTTAGACTTATAATTGACTCGACCAATTTATTTAGAGATTTTATTTTTAAATAAATTTTGTTCCTACACTCCTTGGGCAGAGATGCAAAAGTCTCCATGATCAAAGACTTTAAGTGGATGGTGCGGTGCCACCGATTGGCTCACCATCTCATCTAACAGTTATTGATGATGAGTTAGCCGATGAGTGGATAACTTTTGTCCAATATTTTTCTAAACATGTTGCACCCAATCAGATCTTTAATTCATGAAGCTCACCATGCCCGAAATATTGCTCCACTCCTTAGTTAAGTTAGAGCCACCATTTGTATGAACTGAATTCGTGATTGGGATCCTCATCATATCTAGAATATTGAGCCCAATCCATCCTCCAATCTGTAGCGTCCTATGCATAATAGCTATGGTTACATCTTTTCGGTGCAACTGAATCACTATATCAAGTCGAGAACAATCAATCTCGAAAAGGGTATGTACAACTACAATAATGGAAGATCAATTGACTTAATATTTTTTTAGAAAGATTTTAATTTTGATCTCTTCAATCCTTAATTAGTCATAATGGTTATGACGTACCTAGTGGCATGGATTAGCTTGAATCATTAGCCACCTCAATATAAAATTGGGTCGACTCAATCGATCAGGTAAGTATGATTCATGGGACGGATATGCCATTAACTCACTGTAGATGCATTCAGATCGAGTAGCTTCCAATTAAAAATCATTAATTATATCTGCTGGACTTACCTTAGACACCAATTTATCAGACCAGAACTGATTGGATTTGCTTATAATCTAGGCTTGAACCGTGGAGCTAGATTAGATGTTGAAGTGGTTGACCATATGTGGCTGTGAGTCGACCTTGACCCAATTTACATCTAATGGACTGGTCAATTTAAGCACTCTTGATCCCACCTAACCAACTCTTGATTTGGTTTGATCAACCACTCAAGCTAGACCTAATCAAGCTACCCATAATCTAAACCCATGTTTTATGAAGGTGTCTTAGATATGAAAATTCTCAATTTTTAGATTTAATTAGTTTCATAACTTAATTCTTAATTAGGTATAAACATGGTTTAGAAACAAAGTATGCATCAGATCCTAGAACTTTTGGATCTAAGGTTTAGCAAAAAAGTAAGTTTTTATTTTCTAATTAAGGATAAATACGTAGCACCCATACATGCCAAGAGCACCCTATCGAATGGGAAGCGAGGGTCTTTAAACTCTTCTTGCTCTTATGATTGGATAGCCAAGGGAAATGCCTTAATCAGAAAAATTAAACTACTGCTACAAAACTAGATCTAGCACATATATCACATATATGATTATAGATCTAATCTACACGTGCTTTGCATACATCACATGTATCAACATTAAAAATGCATCTCATGCATCAGATCTGATTATATCTCTGATGCTAGTTGAAGCATCAAAAAAATAAATGATCACATCAAATAAAATCAGATCTAAACTAATCAAGATCTAGAACTACAAACGTAGCTCTGATGCTAGTTGAAGCAAAATTGCTCCAGGATTGGCTTGATCAGATCAGATCGTGTAGCAGAATTTTAAAACTTTTAGACCTTAATCTGATCATATCTAAGAATTCTTAGATTTGATTAGATTGATCTAAAATAAAAATACAAAAATGATGTCACATATCACCTGATTTTGGATGAACAATTCACCTGCAGCGATGATCATGATGCTATCCAAGGTTCTGACATTAGCCGTGCATGTGTCCGACCTCTACCAGCATCCACTTGGATTAGATCTAGAGGTCTTCTCCTTCTAGATCTGATCTCAAAAAATTAGATTTGGAACTTCATAGGTGCACCTTCGATCCGATCTCTAGTAGCAACTAGATCATCTCACGATCGGGAACTCCTGATGCAGTCTTCATATTAGCAGCACTTCAACACTTGGATAGTTGATCTACCCAACCCTTGGGCATGGAGAAGAGGGAGAGGAGGAGAGAGAGGAGCATGGAGGAGGAGAGGGAGATAGAGCCTGGGTGTGGTGCAAACCCTTTGGCTAGGGGATCTATTTATAGACTAAACCAAACCCTAGAGTCCTAGGGCTTGTGGATTTTGAACAGGTCAAAACCAACAAGCAGAAGGACTTTTCCTTGAGTTTCAAGCCCTATATTTGAATTTTTCTCTCATTTTATTGCACAAAATGAGAGGAATATTTGCGCCACAAAATTAGATAAGAGAGGAGGGTTGGCGTAGATAATATTTCTCTCATGTTTGAACTATTTCAAACTACTTGACCCATTCAAACTTCTTTCGAATGGATAACTTCCCATGCTTATCCACTAAGGGTGCATGCTAGGAGGGGTGTGTGCCCTCTTCCTCATGCAAAAATCATCTAGGGTGCGCACCCCAAGATAAACTCTAGGGGGCACGTGCCTCATCCCTTCATTCTTGCAGAGATTGGGTCAAACAACCCTTGTTCTGATACTCCTAGCGTGCACCCTCTTCCTCATCCAAAAATCATCTAGGGTGTGCACCCCAAGATAAACTCTAGGGGGTGCACACCTCCTTCCTTCATTCTTGCAAAGACTGGGTCAAGCAACCCTTGTCCTGATGCCCCTTATATGAGACCAGGACAAGCCCTGATCAGATTAGGACAAGCTCCGATCAGATTAGGATAAGGTCTAGTCAGATCAGGACAAATCTATACAGAATTTATGGATGAGTCAAATCCAATTTGACTTAGTGTGGACCAACTAGAAAGTCTATAGAATGAGAAAGTTAGGTTCAATCATGTGCTAGCATGATTTTCTTAAACCTAATTGGATCTAATCTAAAGTAATCAGACTATATTAGCCCAATTAATGACATCCAAATCTGAATCCTTGTTTGTATGATCCAGTTAGATTTAGTTCTATATGGTAATGGAACATATCGCAATCTCCATCATCAATATCATCAAAACACCTTTCGATGGACCAAAACTCTTTTTGATTTGTCCAATTAGAATCGTTAATCATCAAGATAATTCTAATTGATCCCAAAATCTATTAGTGATACCTAGTAGTATATGGCGACAACCTATCAGAATAGAATATAAATCTCTCAATGCAGCCAACTGTGTGATTGGGTTCTTATCATGAGCCACAATAGGATCTAGGTCAAGGTAAACTCGTCAGACCCAACACCTATCATATAAATGAATCATTTGATTGGAGTCTGAAGTGAAACCCTAATAGAAATTTCTTTCTATTATTTTATACTACCATGGCCATGGAATTTAGGATTCGATCTCATGATCATTATAGGACTATTCCTCCTCTACTGAGATTGATAGATTCTATTTTGGTGCTATCCAATTCCTACAATGAACATGCTATAGCCAACATACACCTCAGAATTTCAAATAGCTAGAAGATTGAGTTATGGTATAGTCAAACTATAACATCCTCAAGATAAACTATCAATGCACCTTAGGTCAAAGAACTAGATACACAATTATAGCATCGAGCTAGTCATCAACGAAAAGGTAGACTCTCTTATGACTACATGAGGTGGTCACACTCAATGCCCTTGTTCTTAACAAGTATCTATACTCTCACTTCGATGTCTCTACACCGTAGACTTAAGACTCATTTATCCTAAGAAAGTGATCATACACTAATTTTTTGGATCAATCACCATCCTCATGATGATCCTACAATCGAAAGTAGTTTTTGAGTTAATTATGACAACACATGTTTTAAATTTTCAACTCTTGAGAATATGTGTTATCATACTCGTTAACCTAATGGATATATCATAGATACTTTAATACACAAATGTGATTCAAGAAATAATTTTTTTATTAATTATACATCAAAATTATAAAAATATCCCTAGAAAGTATTTACAAATATCAACCAATTTGGTTTCTAGGGCATACATCTAACATGAAAAGCAACCTCTTCTTTATCAAAGGCCAAGAAAGGAGGAGCTACTCATGAAACCCCACTCCTTTCTCATGCTACAAATTCCTCATGCCCCAAACTTATTTTTTGCATGAATCCTTCTCTTAATCAAACACTTCCTCACATGTGTCCATAAAAACTCCATGTCAAAACCCATGCATTTGGTTCTCTAGATTAAATCTCCACCCTTCATGCTAAAGAGCCCTCATATAGTATCCACAAAACCCTAGCCTCATCCACTCCTAGCTCTATTTAAAGGACCCTAGGCCACTTGAAAAAAAATTATCAAAGAGAGGGTGGTGGCACAAGAGATGGGGGCTGCAACATTTGCTTGGGTTTTGGGTTGGCTTCTAAGAAAGAGGAGCTTAGAAGAGAGTAGTGTTTCCTATGCCATCTTTATGCCTACTTCATCTCCAAGATCAGATCCAAAGAGGATGAAGAAGAGGAAGCTTAGCATGTTCTGAGAAGTTTGAAGGAAGAAGGAGAGGTCATCAACCATCAGAAGAGGAAGCTTAGCATGTTCTGAGAAGTTTGAAGGAAGAAGGAGAGGTCATCAACCATCTTTCCGATGAGGCTGTGCAAATCAACTTTAGAACCTTTGTTACAATATTTCTTATTTCCTTTACTTATTCTATTAAATTCTTATAATTTAAATTCTAATTTTAATTAATGCAAAAGTTATTTTCATACTCTTTAAATTTATGTTCTTTACTTTTTTTACAAGTAGAAGCTAACATATAGATAATAGATCTTAGTACCAAGTTCCTTTTATTCATACTTTTAACTTTAATTTTTTGATTTTAGTTACTTCTTTGAATCTTTCTTCTCTTTTCTATTATAAAATCAAAGTTTTCAAATCAAAAGTGCTGCCTTCTCTATGAAATCAACCCGACTTACTACTTTCTGCATATTTTTAATTGATTTTAAAAGTTGGATTTAAACTAATATTCATGGTGTCTTAACGATAATATCGTGCAATATCAAGTTTTTGGGCGCTATTAATCTTATTTATATGGTAGTTTACAATAAACTTTCCATATGAATCCGGAAGGGACTGTAGGATCAGATCCACATGCAACTCCCTATCCATGGTTATTTTGAGTTTTTGAAGCTCCTTGATGTCCTTGATCATTGTCAAACAACGATCATGGACCAATTGCCCATCATGCATCTTCACTCTAAAGAATCTTGTGGAGACCTCAAAGTGAGCTGTGTGACTCTACTCACCATACAACTCTTGTAGGTGAGTCAGCATGTCTTTGGCAGTCTTGATGTCTTTATGTTGGCATAGTAGTTTATTAGACATAGATGCCAAGATGTAGCACCTAACCCGATTGTCATCATATCCATCCACTTCTCAAGTGCAGCTTGTTGATTAATGGATGGATGAGTTGGCAACACAAGGATTTCCTGATTGAGAACATCGGTCAACTTGTCAGAACTAAGAACTATTCTTAGGTTCTTGAGCCAGTCCTTATAGTTTGTATTGGTCAACCTGTTGGTCTCTAGGACACAAGCTAGTGGGTTGGAATCTAACATAGTTAACCTAAGAGAGTAAAGAATTCTAATTAGATATTTATATTTAATTTTAATTTATTTTAGGGACTTTAAAAACAAACACAACCTTCACTATTTCCTCGAGTCTCTCACACTCCTCGGGTGGAGAAATAGAAACTCTTACGCGATAAGGATTTCAAGTGGGTACTGCGGTCCCACTAATCTACTTGTACCTCACCTAACAGTTACTGATGATGCACAAACTAATGAGTGGACAACTCTTTATCCATTGCTTCTATAAGTAAATTATAGCAACACCAATCTCTAAGTCTTGTGGTCTCACCTAATAGTTATTGGTCACATTTCTTAGTTAAGTCGGACCTACCATTTACTAGCAGGTGCAAAGCCATCATTGGATGCCTCACCTAATAGTTATAAGGTCCAACTGTTAGATATGTGTGCCCAAGTCAAAATTGGCTGACACTTGTTATACACTTTTAAGGGCAAAATTATAATTTTCACTATAAATAATAAAATGGGTTATTTTTTATCACAATGTGTATTTAGTGTCTGTGATACATCCCTTGATTTAATGGTAATGATAATTCTTATTTTCAAGAGTTAAAAATTTAAGACATGAATTTTCATTATTAACTCATAAAATGCTCCTGACCATAGGATCATCATGAGGATGGTGATTGATCCGAAAGGTTGGTGTACAATCACTTCTTTATAGTAGATGAATCTTGAGTCTATAGTGTAGAGACACCGGAGTGAGAGTACAGATACTCGTTAGAGAACGAGGGCACTGAGCGTGACCACCTCGAGTAGTCATTAGGAAGTCTACCTTCTCGTCAATGACTGACTCGATGCTGCAGTAGTGTGTCTGGTTCTTTGACCTGAGATGCATCGGCAGTTCACCTTGAGGGTGTTATAGTTTGACTACACCATTACTCGGATCTCCTAGCCATATGGAACCCTGAGGTGTATGTTGGCTATAGCATGTTCATTGTAGGAACTGGATTGCATCAAGATGGAATCTATCTACCTCGGTGGTAGAGGAGTAGCCCTATGATGATCATGAGAATCAAGTCCAGAAAGCCCATGGCCATGGCAGAGTGAAATAATAGAAAGAGTTTCTATTTAGATTTTCACATTGGACTCGAATCGAATGATTACATCATATGACAGAGACTAGGGTTTGACGAGTTCACCTTAACCCTAATCTGATCGGGGCTCAAGATAGAAGAACTTAATCACACAGGTAGCTGCACCAAGAGGTTCGCATTCAGCTCTGATGGGTTGCCACCATATACTGCTAGGTGTCACTGGTGGATTTTGGGAGCAATTAGAATGATTTAGATGATCGATCATTCTAGCTGTTCGAATCAGAAGAGTTCTGATCCATCGAAAGGAGTTTCGATGATGTCGATGATAGAGATCATGACATATCCCATTACCATACAGAACTGAACCTAACTGGGTCACACAAACAAGGGTTTGAATCTGGTGATCATCAATTGAACTGATCTAGTTCAATTGATCTGAATGAGATTCAATTAGGTTCAAGGAAAATCGTGCTAGCACTCGATTGAACCTAACGTTCTTCTTTTACTATCATAAATAAGTTGTCCTGACTGAGCCAAAGGAGTTTGTGCTCAATCAGAGGCCTTCATATGGTCTGACTGGAGGTTGTCCAAGTCAGAAAAGGTTGTCTTATTTTTGTAAATTTGAGACATTACCTGCCATTTTTGGTCACCTGGTCAAAAGTTCTTACCTTTTGACTTTGGTCAAACGTTGACCATTGACACTTTGACTTTTGACCACATGTCATGCACCTATTGGAGAGCTGGTGGGGGCCTGTCCCCCTGCCAGAACCTGGCAAGGAGAAGGGCGCACACGCCTAGGGTGGCGTGCGCCCAAGTAGGAGGCGCCTAGGAGTCCTTGTTGGACAAGGACTCCACCTCTCCTTTTGGATTCCAATCAGAGTCTTCTAAGAACTTTGATCAGTCTTGACTAAGGATCTTAGGGGGCCCTCTAAGGAGGAATCCAGGGATCTCTATTTCCACCAATCAGATTTAGATCTGATTTCACAAAGGGTTGTGATTGGTTGGGAAGAAGAGGAGTTGGATCACAAGAGTCTATAAATAAGACCCTGCTGCCCTAAGATTTAAGAGAGCAATTCCCCAATTGCCCATGCCCCATGCCTCTCCCCTCCTTCCTCCATGCCATACCTCTTCTCCCTCTGTCTCCTCTCCACGTCCAAAAGGTTTTGGGCTTGGTTGGTGCGATTCCAGATCAAAGAAAGGCGATCAAAAGCAAGAAGGCTGCGCTGCTGCAAAGATGACTGCTGCAGATCTTCAAAAGAGTTTTGAAGATCCTCCAGATCAGATCCAGATCTGATTTTTGGAGAATGTGATAGAGAAGAAGAGGATCTCCTAGATCCAACCCGAGTGGATACCGGTAGAGGCCAGGCGCTTGCGTGGCTAGATCCAGAACCTTCCGCAATCATAGGATCATCACAGGGTAATAGGATTACCCAAAATCAGGTATTAAATTTAATTTAATTTAATTTATTTTATTTTATTTTATTAAAATTTAATTAAGAATTAGATCTAAAAATATCAAGATCTGATTTAGATCAAAGAAAATTTTTTTTGAAATATATCTCTTGATCTGATCAGATCTGAACGAACCTGGATCCAAAAAATCAGGATTTTTCCCTTCAACTGGTATCAGAGCCATGGTTCTAAATAATGTTTAGATCTAATTTTAATTTTATTTTAATTTAAAATTAAGTGATTTTAGATGTCACATGAGATGTGATCAGATCTAAAATCAAAAAAATTAAAATTAAATGATTTGGATCTAAGAACATGAAATATGCATGACTAGTTCTAGAATAGAATAGTTCTATAGAATAGTTCTTGCATGTTTCTTTGATTTAATTTGATTAAATTCATATTTTTAGATCTATTTATTTACTATTTTTTGATATTATAAGTATTATAATAACATCTAAAAAATAGCAAATAAATAAAAATTATTTAATTTTAAATATCATATGAGATATGATTGATGCATGTCTAGACTAGTTGTAGAATAGTTCTACATAATTATCTAGATTAGAATTTATTTTGATTAGATCAATTTAAATCTAATTTTTTAGATTATTATGAGATAATTTAGATCTGAAAAATATGCATGATTATGATACATGAGATGTATGCAAAATATGCCATGATTAGATCTAATTTTATATATGAGATATATGATATAGATCTAACTAGTTTTGTAGTATTTACATGTTCCTGATTAAGGCGTTCCTCTTGGCCGTCCGGTCATAAGAACGAAGAAGGGTTTAAAGGCCCTCTCTTCCCATTCGATGGGGTGTTCTTATGATGTGTAGGGGTGCTGCGTGTTCGTCCTTAATCAGAAATCCAAAACTTACTTTCTGCAAAACCCTAGATCCTGAAACCCTAGGATTTATTGTGCATATTTTGTTTATGAACCCTAAACTTAATTAAGAATTAAGTTTATGGAAATATAATTAGGTCTAAAATTGAGAATTTCAGATCTAAGACATATTCATAATACTGGGTTCGGGCTTGGGTAGCTCAATTAGGTCTAAGCGGTTGATCAAACCGAATCAAGAGTTGGTTAGATGGGATCAACAATGCTTAAATTGACCAGCCTAATAGGATTAAGTCTGGGTCTGGGTCAAGATCGAGTCACGATCAAGCAAGACCTAATTAGGCTCAGAGGTTAGAGTCTGGATTGTAGGCTAACCCAATTGGTTCTGACTCAACAATTTGGTGTCTAAGGTAAGTTTGGCACATACGACCGACTGGATTTTTAATTGGAAGCTACTCGACCTGAATGCATTCTTGTGCGAGTTAATGGCATATTCCTTCCACCGGTCTCACTTACCTGGCCATATCTGTTGACACAGTTCTGATCTGAGGTGGTCAATAATCCGAGCTAACCCATGCCACTAGGTTAGTCATAATTGTTATGACTAATGCCAAGTCTAGTTTAATGAGACCTGAATCAATTCTCCCTAAGAAAAGATTAAGTCTGAGGTCTTCCACCATTGTAGATGTGCGGGCCCTTCCCGGGGTTGATTGTTCTCGGACTGGATACAGTGGCTCAGTTGCACCGGGAAAGATGCAACCATGTCTATTAGGCATTGGATGCTATGGGCTGGAGGATGAGTTGGGCTCAATATTTTGGATACGGTGAGAGACTCAATTAGGAATCCAGTCTATGCAAATGGTGGGTCTGACTTAACTAAGGAGTGGATCAATATTCTGGATACGGTGAGATTCATGAATTAGAGACCAAGTTTGGGTGCACCATGATTAGAGAATCATTGAACAAGAGTTGTTCACTCATTGGCTAACCCATCACCAATAACTGTTAGGTGAGGTGATGAGTCAGTTGGTGAGACCGCACCACCCACTAGAAATCATTAATCATGGAGATTTTTGCATCTCTACAGAGGGAGTGTAGGGATCCGAGAAAATAGTGGGAGCTAATTTATTTAAAAATAAAATTTCCCTAAATAAATTGGTCAAGTCAAAATTACAGTATCTAACTAGAATCTTTGACTCTCTACAGGAAAAATGTCTGCGTCCAACCCATTGGCACGTATCCTGGACACACATAGACTGACTGGACCCAATTATAAAGATTGGCTCAGGAACTACAAAATTATTTTGGGTTCAGAGAAGTTAACACATGTTTTGGACCAGGACCCTCCCACCTTACCAGCTCGTCCATCCACTGAACAGAGAGCGTCTCTGGAAAAATGGATTGACGAAGATAATAAGGCCAGATACTACATGTTGGGCTCGATGTCTGATGAGCTCCAGCGCCAACATGAAGATATCGGGACTGCTCGCCAAATGTTGGCTCACCTGCAGGAGATGTTTGGTGAACAGAGTCGCGCAGCCAAATATCAAGTCACGAAATGACTTTTTAAGGCTAAGATGCGTGATGGGCAGTCAGTCCAAGATCACTGTCTGACAATGATCAAGGACATGGAAGAGCTTGAGAAGCTCGGTGTGAAGTTGGACTTGGATCTGCAGAATGATATTATTCTGCAATCCTTGACTGATGCATATGGGCAATTCATCATGAATTACCACATGCATAAACTTCAAAATTCCTTGGCCGAGTTAATGAATATGCTGGTTACCGCTGAGCTTTCTATGAAAGGTTCTAAAGGCTCAGTTCTTGCTATGGAATGGACTTCTTCCAAAAGAAAGTCTTATGGAAAGAAAAAGAAGTCTGTGAAAAAGCAAAAGGTGGAAGGATCAAAGAAGAAGAAGGCAGAAGCCGAAAAAGAAGGCCGATGGCAAAGGAAAGTGTTTCCATTGCAACAGCGACGGCCATTGGAAGCGGAACTGCCCTACTTACCTGGCCACCCTGAAGAACAAGAAGGAAGGTCCTTCTGGAGGTATGCTCGTTATTGAGTCTAACCTTACGGATTTCTTCTGCATCCAGTTGGGTGCTTGACTCTGGTTCTAGTGCTCATCTGTGCACTTTTCATGCAGGGTCTTGAGGATAGCAGGAGGCTGAGGGATGGAGACATGATCCTACGCATCGGTAATGGAGCAAGAGTTGCTGCAGTAGCCGTGGGAACATACCCTCTTCGATTACCATCTGGTTTAGACTTAGTTTTAAAAGACTGTTATTATGTGCCTGCAGCTAGCAGGAATTTGATTTCTGTTTCATGCTTAGCACAAGAAGGCTATGTGATTACCTTCTTTAAGGACCATTGTAACATTCTTTATGAAAGAAATAAAATTGCAAATGGTTTTCTTATTAATGGTCTTTATCAGTTACATATTGATGTACCTATTTTTAACTATCGAGCAAAAACGTGAATGCCAAACAAAATGACCTAGGGATAGTCCAAACGACAGATATCTATGGCACCTGAGATTAGGTCATATAGCAGAAGATAGGATTAACAAATTGGAGAAAAATGGGCTATTGAGTCCATTGACTTTTCGAGTCATATCCAACTTGTGAATCTTGTCTTCAAGGCAAAATGACTAAACTCCCTTTTGTTGGACATGGGGAGAGGGCCACAGATCTCCTTGCCCTAGTACATACTGATGTGTGCGGCCCATTTGATGTGCCGGCTAGAGGCAATTTTGTCTACTTCATTACCTTTACCGATGATCTGTCTAGGTATGGGTATGTGTATCTTATGAGACACAAGTCTGAAGCTTTTGAAAAGTTCAAAGAATTCAGACATGAAGTAGAAAAACAAACTAAAAAACCCATTAAGGTTCTTCGATCAGATCGAGGAGGTGAATACCTTAGCCGGAAATTCCTAGACTATCTTAAGGAAAATGGCATAGTCTCTCAATGGACTCCACCAGGAACACCTCAACTCAATGGGGTTTCAGAATGGAGAAATCGGACTCTATTGGATATGGTTCGATCCATGATGAGCTTCACAGACCTCCCTGATTTTCTTTGGGGACATCATCTATTAACTTCAATCTATTTACTGAATAGGGTTCCCTCTAAAACCGTTCCTACCACACCGTATGAGATATGGCACGGTAAGAAACCAAGTCTGAGTCATCTCAGAATTTGGGGTTGTCCGGCTCATGTCAAAAGACAACAAGCGGACAAGTTAGAGTTTAGGTCCTTTAGAGCTCGATTCATAGGATATCCTAAAGAGTCATTAGGATACTATTTCTACATTCCAGAAGACCACAATGTGATTGTGAGTCGACATGCCATCTTTCTTGAAAAATAGTTTATTCAAGATAGTGGCATTGGAAAGCAGATTCAAGCTTGATGAGAAAGTCTCACAAGCAGAACGAGCTAAGGACCAAAGTGGAACCAAATCAGGTTGAGCCAATAAGAACACTACCTCCTCCACCTCGTAGATCGAAAAAGAGTTTTCCGTCCCCCTGAAAGATACTTAGGTATTATTTCAGAGGAAGTAGAAAAAAATGTTCCTCATAGGTAATGGTGCTCATGGTGATGATCCCAAAACCTACAACGAGGCGATATCAGATATCGACTCCGAGAAATGGCTTAGAGGCAATGAAGTCAGAAATTGACTCGATGCACTCAAACCAAGTCTGGACCTTGGTAGATCCACCAGAAGGTATAGTACCTATTGGGTGTAAATGGATCTTCAAGAGAAAGATTGGTGCAGATGGGAATGTGGAGACATTCAAGGCTAGACTAGTGGCAAAAGGTTATAGTCAACGCGAAGGCATTGACTATCAGGATACCTTTTCCCAGTAGCTATGCTAAAATCCATCCGCACATTGCTTGCCTGTTGCAGCCTATTTCGATTATGAAATATGGCAAATGGACGTGAAAACGGCATTCTTAAATGGATATCTTGAGGAAGATATCTATATGGAACAGCCGCTAGGTTTCACATCCAGTGATACTGATCACAAGGTTTGCAAGCTGCAAAGGTCCATATATGGACTTAAGCAAGCATCTCGGAGCTGGAACACTCGTTTCAATGATGTGATCAAAAAGTTTGGTTTCATCAAAAATGAAGAGGAACCATGTGTTTTCAAAAGGGTCAGTGGGAGCACTGTTGTCTTCCTCGTATTGTACGTGGATGACATCCTCCTTATTGGGAATGATATTCCCATGTTGACATCAGTCAAGATGTGGTTGTCCAAGGAATTCTCCATGAAAGACCTAGGTGAAGCATCCTTTATTCTAGGAATTAAGGTCTATAGGGATAGACCGAATAGGATGCTAGGACTTTCACAGAAGATGTACATAGAGGAAGTACTAAAGAGGTTTAGTATGGAAAACTCTAAGAGGGGGATTAATACCCTTCAGACATGGTATTCATCTTTCCAAGAAGATGTGCCCTAGCACACCTGAGGAAATAGAACGCATGAGCAAGATCCCTTATGCTTCTGCAATAGGGAGCCTCATGTATGCCATGCTATGTACACGACCTGATATAGCCCATGCTGTGAGTGTCACAAGCAGATATCAGTCAAATCCAGGTGAAGAACACTGGACTTCTGTGAAATGTATCCTTAAGTACTTGAGAAGAACTAAGGATATGATGTTGGTCTTTGGTAATGGAGAACTCCAAGTCCAGGGATACACAGACTCGGATTTTCATGTCCGATATAGATGATCGAAAGTCGACATCTGGAAGTCTGTTTGTGTGCAATGGTGGATGCTGTCAGCTGGAAGAGTTTCAAGCAAACTGTGATAGCAGATTCCACCATGGAAGCAGAATATATCGCTGCATCAGAGGCTGCGAAGGAAGCATTCTGGTACAAGAAGTTTGCTGCAGAAATTGGAGTAATGCCATCAGATGCCATTCCTCTATACTGCGACAACAATGGCGCCATAGCCCTTGCTAAGGAGCCGAGGTCTCACCAGAAATCCAAGCACATTGAGCGGCGATACCATCTCATCCGCGATTACCTCGAGAAAGGTTACGTCGAGGTCAAGAGAGTCAACTCCACAGATAATGTGGCAGACCCACTTACAAAGCCGTTGGGCCAGCAGAAGATCGAAGCCCACCTTGAGAAGATGGGACTTAGACTTGTAGCCAATTGGCTTTAGGACAAGTGGGAGATTGTTAGATATATGTGCCCTAGAAGCCAGAATTGGCTGACACTTGTAATACACTTCTAGGGGCAAAATTATAATTTTGACTATAAATCAATAAAATGGGTTATTTTCTATCACATATGTGTATTTAGTGTCTGTGATACATCCTTTGAGTTAATGGTAATGATAATTCATATTTTCAAGAGTTGAAAATTTAAGACATGAATAATCATTATTAACTCATAAAATGCTCCCGACCATAGGATCATCACGAGGATGGTGATTGATCCGGAAGGTTGGTGTACAATCGCTTCTCTTTAGTAGATGAGTCTTGAGTCTACGGTGTGGAGACACCGGAGCGAGAGTACAGGTACTCGTTAGAGAACGAGGGCACTGAGCGTGACCACCTCGAGTAGTCATTAGGGAGTCTACCTTCTCGTCAATGACTGACTCGATGCTGCAGTAGTGTGTCTGGTTCTTTGACCTGAGATGCATCGGCAGTTCACCTTGAGGGTGTTATAGTTTGACTACACCATTACTCGGTCTCCTAGCCATATGGAACCCTGAGGTGTATGTTGGCTATAGCATGTTCATTGTAGGAACTGGATTGCATCAAGATGGAATCTATCTACCTCGGTGGTAGAGGAGCAGCCCTATGATGATCATGAGAATCAAGTCCAGAGAAGCCCATGGCCATGGTAGAGTGAAATAATAGAAAGAGTTTCTATTTAGATTTTCACATTGGACTCGAATCGAATGATTACATCATATGACAGAGACTAGGGTTTGACGAGTTCACCTTAACCCTAATCTGATCGGGGCTCAAGATAGAAGAACTTAATCACACAGGTAGCTGCACCAAGAGGTTCGCATTCAGCTCTGATGGGTTGCCACCATATACTGCTAGGTGTCACTGGTGGATTTTGGGAGCAATTAGAATGATTTAGATGATCGATCATTCTAGCTGTTCGAATCAGAAGAGTTCTGATCCATCGAAAGGAGTTTCGATGATGTCGATGATAGAGATCATGACATATCCCATTACCATACAGAACTGAACCTAACTGGGTCACACAAACAAGGGTTTGAATCTGGTGATCATCAATTGAACTGATCTAGTTCAATTGATCTGAATGAGATTCAATTAGGTTCAAGGAAATCGTGCTAGCACTCGATTGAACCTAACGTTCTTCTTTTACTATCATAAATAAGTTGTCCTGACTGAGCCAAAGGAGTTTGTGCTCAATCAGAGGCCTTCATATGGTCTGACTGGAGGTTGTCCAAGTCAGAAAAGGTTGTCTTATTTTGTAAGACATTACCTGCCATTTTTGGTCACCTGCCATTTCTTGTTCTTTGACTTTGGTCAAAAGTCTACCTTTGACTGGTCAAACGTTGACCATTGACTTTGACTTTTGACCACATGTCATGCACCTATTGGAGAGCTGGTGGGGGCCTGTCCCCCTGCCAGAACCTGGCAAGGAGGAGGGGCATGCCAGGGCGCACGCCAAGGGTGGCGTGAGCCCAAGTTGGAGGCGCCTAGGAGTCCTTGTTGGACAAGGACTCCATCTCCTTTTTGGATTCCAATTAGAGTTCTACTAAGAACCAACTTTGACTGGTCTTAGGCCCCTCTAAGGAGGAATCCAGGGGACTCTATTCCACCAATCAGATTTAGATCTGATTTCACAAAGGGTTGTGATTGGTTGGGAAGAAGAGGAGTTGGATCACAGAGGTCTATAAATAAGACCCTGCGCCCAACCTAGATTTAAGAGATTTCCAATTCCCATGCCCCAAGGCTGCCTCTCCCCTCTTCTTCCATGCCAAACCTCTTCCTCTCCCTCTCCTCTCCACGTCCAAAAAGGTTTTGGACTTTGGTTGGTGCGATCCAGATCAAGAGAAAGGCGATCAAAAGCAAGAAGGCTGCGCTGCTGCAAAGGACGACTGCAGATCTTCAAAAAGAGTTTTGAAGATCCTCCAGATCAGATCCAGATCTGATTTTTGGAGGTGTGATAGAGAAGAAGAGGATCTCCAGATCCAACCGAGTGGATACCGGTAGAGGCCAGGCGCTTGCGTGGCTAAGATCCAGAACCTTCCGCTGCAATCAGGATCATCTACAGGGTAATAGGATTACCCAAATCAGGTAAATTAAATTTGATTTAATTTATCTTATTTTATTTTTTTATTAAAATAATAAGAATCAGATCTGAAAAATATCAAGATCTGATTGAGATCAAGAGAAAAATTTTTGAAATATATCTCTTGATCTAATCAGATCTGAACGAACCTGGACCAGAAAACAGGATTTTTCCTTCACCAACTCCATCTGTCCAAAGCCTAATTAATATAGTTTGTTTCCTTACAACTAAACCACTATGACCCTAAACAATCAACGTTAGACGCACGCATCTCTATAATGGTGGAAGACTGCTAGACCTAATATGTGCGAGGAGATTTATATATAGGTCTCTTTTAACCATTTATATCTCATGCAAATCTTTAATTGATTAGGGCGTGGGTAGAGCTCAAATCATGAGGCATCCAAATTCAAAACTGATCACGGTTGGCCAAGTCAGTAAGAGTTTGATGGAAGGCTCCCTGCTGCCAGTGATAACAGTCCTAACTAAGTAACCACTACTTAATTACTTGCCTTAGGCACTAACTAATCTTGACCAACTTCAAATAAGGTTAACCTAAGTGATCAAGGCTCAAGCCACTGAGCCAAGACCAGATTATGGGTCAATGTTTTAAAACACATGGAACTTAATCAATTTGATCCTATAATTATTATTTTGATCTTGAGCAGACTTGACCTAATCGCAATCAACTCCTTGATTCGATTAGATCAACTGCCATTCTCGATTGAGCCCATCATATGCAAATCAAGAACCCTTGGACTGCAATCAAATTGTAGATCAAAATTGGTCTACCCATAAACCCATTGCACAGAAATTTTAGATTAAAATGAATTTTAGATCTAAAAAATAAATTACAAAACTTCTTCAGATCTGAAACTAATTTCAGATTTGAAGAAAACATAACTTATTTAAAATCTGAAATTAATTTTAGATCTAAAACAACTTCATAATTATATCATACATGTTGTAGAAATTTCAGACTTATAAATTTTAATATTTAATATCATTCTAGGATAACCATGTAGCATAATAGAGTTATGCCAGGGCAACCTTATATTAGAACGATGACTAACAATTAATTAACATCAGATCTAATTTTTGCAAATCTGATTTTATATTTGAATACATTCATATTCATATTGGAACCTCGCTTTGTTACCATTGTTATGATTGGGTGGTTTCATATTGCCTCAAAATTGGACCCATAGGTGAAACCCATGTGAAGAAAGAACCCACAACAGCTTGCAAGAGGGCATGGCCCACAATAGGCCATGGCTTGGCCTGCAGGCACACCCACAGGCACATGGCCTGTAGGTGGGCTTGGCCCATGTGCATGCACTAGGCCCAAAGGCCCGTGTAGCCCAGGCGGGTGCAGGCCCAGTGTGCAAGCATGCGGCAGCCTAGATCGCATGGTGTACACACGATCCATGGGGGCTGCATGGATCGGGCATGGTCCACCATGGAGATTCATGCAGTCCATGGTTCTCATGCAGTCCATGGCTGTAAAACCCCACCCCTAACTGGCTATGAATGATGGTGCCACACCCAACCCTTATCTAAAGGTTAACAAAATTTCTAAACTATAACTATGCTGAACTATAACATCATTCAATAATTTACTTTCAATTAAGCTGAACAATCTATTAATCAATAACATAGGCATTTTAAACAAATCCTCTTAACTTGCTAAAAATCATTATCACAATATAGCTTACCAAATTATATAAACAAATTCAAAGTTTTAATAATAAAACTATACTTCATACATACGTTCTGATCATTAACTATCTTTTTAATACATGCCTTTTTAAAACAAACAAATACACCTACATATACCAGTTTTTGATTTAATTAATTTAGTTGTACATTGCATCTCAAAATATTTCATTTTTACAAGCTAATATCATCAAAAACACTTTCTCTACTAGAGGTATTGATATAAATACTGAAACATATCTCTAAGCTAAGCAACTCTCAAAACTATAGTTAGAGAGAGTGAGGGATGAGACTTGGAAAGTCTCAGTGAGTGGATAAATAATCTAACAATGAAAAATAGGAAGATATAGTTGTAATAGTTATTATCACAACATAAGACTTAAAAGGCTGAAATACTTTCAAACAAATGTATCTTAAATAAGAATAAATCTATAACATAAATCTTTACTAAAAGAAAGCTTTGCTAAGCTAAAACAAGTTTACTGGGCTAATATTAAATCTGCCAAACTAAAAGAAATATGCCAAACTATGATAAACCAGTTTTTCTTTCTAAATAATGTTGTTGGCTCTGGCCGATTACCCCCAGCGCACCCCTACCATGGATATTCAGCACATAGAATGAATGGTGCTGAAATAAAGCCCCACTGGGCATTCTGATACATTGCCAAGCTCCACTGGGTATTTTGATATACTGCCAAGCTATACTGATCATTTTGATATACTACTAACCCCTGCTGAACCTAATTGCAAGGAGGTGCCAGCTACTACATGCTGTATGATATGCTATGCTATGCATTCTTTCAAAAGTTGATATTGAATAAACTTTCAAATGCTGATAAGCTGATTTAAATGCATTCCAAACAAGATATAATATAGGTAGTAAAACATTTATGCATATTCCTATTTTCATACTTACAACAATGAATAAAGCTGCATATAAGAAAGAGAGTATCAAAGTTAGATAAGAAAATCCACTCATCTCAACTAGCTATTAGCTACTTGGTTTATTCCATAGCACCTTTCTGACTCTTTTCCTTTTCTATATCATTAATAAACACTATTTAAACTCATATCATGTGGTTCAAAACCAGAACTATACATACTTTGCTTCCAAACTTCTTACTTTAGTCTTTCAACTATTCCCCTCTACTTTATCTTATTTGCTTTAAATTAGGAGTAACCAAAACTCTATATAAACATAAGGATTTTCAGCAATTTATTTGAAACTTTGATTCATAATCTTCTCTAAGTTTAGCTAACTATAGTTGTCAACTTATTTGCTGAATATTTTAGAAACTCAAACAAAATACATGAGCAACAACAATTCATCCTTAAATTCGAATTTAAATTGATGGTTTGATTCATTAGAATATCAAAACTATTTGAAATTACTCAAGGATTAATTATATATAATCTGGAGTTTAACATTCTTACCTCACATGATTAAAAATCCTGCTGCTACAGCACTAGCTTCTTTCTTTCCCATTATCAGTGACTTTTTCTTTCATAACTTGTTTATCATTAAATCTCCTTTTTCTAGCTTAATTTTCCTTGAATTTTGGCTAAGAACACCACTTTTCCTCAGCCTCTTCTCTCATCTTTTCTTTTTGAATAGCTATAGAACTTAGAACATACTAAGGAATAACCGGTGATTTTATTGTTTGGAAAAATATAAACTAAATTGAATCTTGCTAGATGTCAATTCATAGTGATTTCACCCAATTTCAGGCTTAACAGGTGTTACCTAAATAAATTTTCACCTATTTATTAATATCCTCATACTGCTCACTCATCTCATGAAAAATTATTTAAAAATTTTAACTTAAAAATCCTCTCGATTAAAATCTGCTCCCAAAAATTTCTATGATTGGGGTCAACACCTCTAAAAAATGTGTCGACACCCCACACAGGTTTGCCCCTAGATCAGCCCCTTCTCTCACAACAGGTCGTCCCCTAGGTTGACCCCTTAGGAAAATGTGTCGACACTTATTAGGGGTAGATCGACCCCTTCTAGTGCTGCCATAGATCTTTTTGAAAACAATCTATCTATTTTTCTAAGATAGTATCAACACCTCTTGAAGAAGTGCCAACCCCTTTCCCTGGGCTTCAGAAACTACTTTCCTCAAAGTAGCATTCATTTTAGATGATTTGCTCAATACTTTTCTTATTTATATTAACTTATTTTAAATTAATATCCTCATTTATTTTATTCTTCATTAACATTAAAACATAAATATAAATAAGAGATCCCCCCACATTTGAAATCAATAAAAATATCAAAAAAATTAAAATCTTTAAGAATAAGATACCAAAACTTGGATTCTAGCTCAATTTTTTTCAAATCCAACATTTTTAAAACTTTCTTTCTTCAGAATAATTAGGTTAAATGATCTCAAAATTTATTAAAAATTATTTTATAACTCATCAATACCTAAGTATCAATTATTGCTAATTTTGGTTTCAAGAAGATACATATTTTATATAGCCCACCATATAGGTGCTAGCTTTTAGACTTAAAAAATTTTCAGAATTGACAATAGTAGATAATCATAATTTGCACTCAAATATACCATAAATGAATTATTATGCCACACATACCTGAATACAAATCTTTTAATTTATTATTTTACTATTTCAAGATGTTACAATAGCCCTTCCATAGACCGCTTAAGGATCTACAGGCTATTCATGGGGTCTATGGTTGTATTTTGGCTATTTTTGGTGCTGAAACATGATCTAATTGTCGAGAGATGCGTGGGCTTGATCACATGGTCCAGGAGTCTTGCAAATTATTAATAAGAGTCTACAAAAGATCTAGACTTAGATTTGGACTCGATCTGAGGTGTTTAAAAGGCCCTATGGATAGTAGAGCATTGGTGGTGTGGTGGTAGATCGGTAGTAGCAAATCACAGTTAGTAGCCAACAGCAGAGGCGGCGATCGAGAAGAGCTGGCAGAGAGCAAAGGTATAGGGATGATCTTCTCTTGTATGAGAGTTAAGAGGGTATGATCTTCTCTTGTAAATTTTTTTTTCTCATAGTGAAGCTTGTATGCCCCATGGAGGTAAGCCTTAGCTTCATCCATATATTTGATTATATCCATTTATTATTTCTTCTTTCTTTTTGTTGGTGCAAAATCTGATTGTCGTCGAATCCAGCTGGAGTGGAGGTGGATAAGGTCCCCATTAGAGACCTGCAAAATAAAGTCCCATCCGGAGTCGGTGGAGGTGACTCCGATAGGATCCTCCAATGATCAAGTCAGCTCTTCTGGCCAACAGAAATAGAGTGCTCTAGATTGAGTTCGGCAGAGTTTAGAGGAGGAGAGCTTAGAGCCTAGAGCTTAGGGCTTAGAGGAAACATATCTGGAGGGTTCCTTTTATAGACAAAGCTTGATTGATGTGACGACCATACCGGGCAGGCCGCTCGAGACTATATGGGGTTTGATGCGGAGAGGATGGTATTGTCAAACCGATAGTGACAGCCATACCGTCTGGTAGTGGTGGGCTGCTCAAGGTCTGGCGGAGTCAGTCATGGAGGGGGGCACCGTCTGTAGCATTGCTTGTGGCAAACTGATGGTGACCATTCATCTAGATTTAATAGCCATGACTCTGAGAAAGCAGGCATTGATCAGTGGACTTTGGTATGTATCAATTCTAGAGCAGTTCGGACTCCTGGAGGAGTTCAGCCGAGGGAAAGCTCGGAAGGAGTTTGGCCAGAGGAGTGCGAAGGGAGTTCGACTCTCGTGGGCATCGACTGGAGGAGTGCGGCTAAGGCTCGATCGCTGGGAAGTTCGGAAGGAGCTCGACCGCTAGGAGTCCAACCGATCGAAGGGGATGTTTGGGAGGAGTTTGGCTCCTGAAGAAGTCCGATCGAAGGAAAAGCTTGGAGGGAGTTTGGCTCCCACAGGCGTCTAGTTGGAAGAGCGTGGAGGGAGTTCGACTCTCATGGAAGTCCGACTGAAGCTCGGCCACTGAGGAGTTCGATCGGATGAAGGAGTTTGGCTAAGGCCCAGCCGCTAGGAGTATGAAGGAGCTCGACCGTTGAGGAGTTTGGCAGGTTGAAGGAGCTCGGCTAAGATCCATCTGCTGAAGCTCTTCCGTGGCTACCGATTGCATTAGACTGAGCATCGAACTAGACTTCGGCAGGAGTGGGGTTTATCCCTAATAATAGTCCTCCCCACTCTCGAGTTTGAAACTCGAAGGAAGGGAGTACAGAAAAGGCGACTGCCGAAGTTCTCTTCTGGGCTCCGTGCTGGTTCAGATTGAAGCTCGGAGGAGATCTCATCTCCAACCAAAATTGATGTTGAAGTTGAAGCTCGGGAAAGATCTCATCTCCAATCGAGATTGAAGTAGATCTCATCCCCTACGGTCGAGGTCGAAGGTTGAGCTCCTCGGGGGCGATATTGTCTCCAGCAGTCGAGGCTGACTCGAGGGAGATCTCCTCTCCTGTAGCCGAAGTTGACTCGGGGGAGATCTTATCTCCTGTAGCTGAGGTTGAAGCTCTAGGGAGATTTCATCTCTTGCCGAAGTTGAAGCTCAAAGGAGATCTCCTCTCCAGCCGAGGTTGACATGATCGCTCGGGAGAGATCTCATCTCCAGCCAAGATTGTCGCGGTCGCTCAGGAGAGATCTTATCTCTGGCCGAGGTTGACGCGGGCGCTCGGAAGAGATCTTACCTCTGGCCAAGGTTGACTTGGGCACTCGAAAGAGATCTTATCTCTGGGCAAGGTTGACCCAGGTGCTTGGAAGAGATCTCATCTTTAGCCGAGTTGTCATGGGCACTCGGAGAGATCTTATCTCTGATGGAGGTTGGCCGGTCGCTCGGAAGAGATCTTATCTCTAGCTGAGGTTATCTCGGTCGCTCGGAAGAGATCTTATCTCTGGCTGAGGTTGGCTCGGTTGCTCAAAGAGATTATCTCTGGCTAGGTTATCCCGGTCGCTCGGAGAGATCTTATCTCCCGACGTTGGCTCGGGCGCTTGAGAGAGATCTTATCTCTAGTCGAGTTGTCGGGCGCTCGAGAGAGATCTTCTCTCTGGTCGAGGTTGGCTAGTCGTAAGAGATCTTATCTCTAGCCGAGGTTGGCCCGAATCGCTCAGGAGAGATCTTATCTCTGGCCGGTTGTTCTGATCACTCGAAAGAGATCTCTTAGCCGAGTTGGCTCGAGTGCTCAAAAAAGATCTTATCTCTAGTCGAGGTTGTCACAACACTGGAAGAGATCTTATCTCTAGCCAAGGTTGTCCCTTGCTCGAGAATCTTATCTAGTCAAGATTGTCGCGGGCGCTTGGAGAGATTTATCTCTGACCGAGGTTGTTTCGATCACTTGAGAGAGATCTTATCTCTAGCCGAGTTGTTTTGATGCTCGGAGAGATCTTATCTTTGGTTGAGTTGGCTCGATGCTTGAAAGATCTTATCTCTAGCCGAGGTTGTCCTGATCGCTCAGGAGAGATCTTATCTCTAGCCGAGATTATCACGGGCGCTCGAGAGATATCTTATCTCTGACTGAGGTTGGCTCGGTCGCTTGAAAGAGATCTTATCTCTAGCTGAGATTGTTTTGATTGCTCGAGAGAGATCTTATCTCTGACTGAGGTTATCGCATTCACTTGGAAGAGATCTTATCTCTAGCCAAGATTGAAAGACCTTGACCAGCTCATGTTAGGATGAGATTCTCCTCCTGTTCCTAACACGACCACTATTTACCGCTTCTTTCCTATCATCACATAGTTTTTGTACCAAGAAACAATATTATTGAATCAGGAGAATTTTATTGAAAGGAAGTTACTGGCAGTGCATCCCCAAATTCTTTATATTTTAAGGTTGTGGTAGCATTGTTCCTCCGAGTTTCTTCAGGCGATAAGCTTCGGACCGGACGACCTCCTTTATCTCATGCTGGCCTCCTTAATTTGGAGCAAGCTTCTCTTAGCTTTGACGTTGGGAGATGACGAATCACTGAAGTACCAAGCTCCTCCCAAGGGTAACATTGATGACTCCATGAGGTAGTCGACCTCCTTATTATTTCTGGCTATGGAAGCACCCTTGGCTGATCTTCTCCTACTTTAGGCTGACGTCGAAGAAATTTTACTAGCCGCCCCTTTCTGACGAGCTTCTCAATTTTGTCTCGGAGCTGAATGCATTCCTCAGTATTGTTGTCGTGGTCTTGATGGTAGAGGTAGTACTTACTTCGATCGCACTTATTTGGGAGAGATCGTAATCCTTCTGGTCTTGGTAGCTGGTTCTTAACTTTCATGAGAATTTAAGTTCGAGGAGCATTGAGGGGGGCATAGTTGCAAAATCTTTCGAGAGGAGGACTTCTTTGCACCCTTTTGTCATGGATTTCTTGGTGGCAAGCTCGAGGAGTTCGAGCTCGCCTGCGCCCGAGGAGAGTCCATGAGTGGGGTCGAACTTTGCTCGACTCTCCAACGATGGTGGGTCTATTATGCTTGTCTGCCCGTCGCTCTCCTAAGGCTTCTTTGTCCTTCAACTTGAAGGCTTCTTCCGCATGGACATATCTCTCGGCCCGAGCCAGCAGATTGGCGAAGTTCTTGAGATACTTTTTTTTTAGGAAGAATAGCAAGTCATTCTTCTGAAGGCCACCCTTGAGTGTGGCCATCACAATAGACTGCTCTAGATCCCGGACCTCCAATGCTGTGGTGTTAAATTGGGTAACGTAAGTCTGGATGGATTTTCCCTACTTCTACTTGACATTCATCAAAAAATTCAAACCTCGATGCGGATGTCGACTGCTGATGAAGTATGCCACGAACTGATGACTCATCTGGTCAAAAGAGAAGATCGTACCCGACTTCAATATCGAGTACCAATTTCTCGTTGCTCCCTTTAAGGTAGATGGGAAGGCTCAGCACAGTATGGTGTCTGAAGCACGATGGAGTAGCATCATGATTCGGAAGGCCTCTGGATGATCAATCGGATCAGAGGTTCCATCGTAGCTTTCAAGTTGAGGGAGCTTGAAGTTTGGTGGAATGGACTCTTGCATAATTTGGGGGGAGAAAGGAGGATTGGTGCGGACGTCGGCATGATGAGCCAGGGCAACGTGGCCGAGCTCTTCAATTCATCGATCCATCTCCCGTAGTCTGTGATCGAGGGCATCATCTTAGTTGCAGATCTTGGGGGGCTAGAAATGGAAAAGGTCTCCTTTAGAGGAGAACCATGATCCGAACATGGATCCTCGACTCTCTGTTTCTCCTTCTTAAGGGCGATAGGTATGTTAGCCTAGGTACTCTTTCTTGGGGTCGATTTTCAACATCCTGATGGTGGGTTTCCTGGTGGAGTCACCGTCAGAGGTTGTTGCATGGCCTGCATTACCTCCGTGAGGCCACGAACCTGCTAGACAAGCAGATTGAACTACTTGACATCTACCATGGGTACAGATGGAACCTGAGTTATCGAGGCTGAAACAGGAGCAGATGAATCTGGACGGGATCGGACCGTAGAGGCCATCGATGGTCGGGTCGAAGCTCTCCTAGGAGGCATTTTCTCTTGGAAATGAACTCTGGAGAGGAAGAAGAGAAATCTTTAGAGAGAGATCATCGTTGAGTACTTCTTTAAGAACAAGGAAACCACAGAAGTGGAGGGCCCTCCTTCTAGCATCAAATCTATTGGTGCAGAATTTGATTGTCGCCAGATCCAGCTGGAGTGGAGGTGGACGAGGTTGCCATCGGGGACCTATAAAATAAAGTTTCGTCCGAAGTCAATGGGGGTGGCTTCGGTAGGATCCTCCGACGATCAAGTCAGCTCTTCTAACCAACAGAAATGGAGTGCTCTAGAATGAGTTCAATAGAGTTTAGAGGAGGAGAGCTTAGAGCCTAGAGCTTAGGGCTCAGGGCTTAGAGAAAATATATCTAGAGGGTCCCTTTTATAGATGGAGCTTGATTGATGGTGATGACCATACTGCTTGGTGGTAGACTGCTCGAGCCTGCACAGGGTTTGGTACGGAAAGGATGGTATTGTCAGGTCGATAGTGATAGCCATACCATCCGATAGTGGTAGGCTGCTCGAGGTCTGACAGAGTCAATCACGAAGGAGGGCACCGCCTGTAGCATCTCTTGTGGTAGACTAATGGTGATCGTTCATCCAGATTTAATAGCCGTGGCTCTGAGAAAGCAAGCATTGATCGGTGGACTTCGGTATATATCAATTCTAGAGGAGTTCGGACTCTTGAAGGAGTTCGGCCGAGGGGAAGCTCGAAAGAAGTTTGACTAGAGGAGTGCGGAGGGAGTTTGGCTCTCATGGGCGTCTGGCTGGATGAGTGCAGCTAAGGCTCTATCGCTGGGGAGTTTGGAAGCAGCTCGACCGCTGAGGAGTCCGACCGATCGAAGGGAATGTCTGGGAGGAGTCCGACTCCTGAAGAAGTTCAATCGAAGGAGAAGCTTGGAGGGAGTTTGGCTCCCACAGGTGTCTGGTTGGAAGAGCGTGGAGGGAGTTCGGCTCTCGTGGGAGTCTGACTGAAGCTCGACCACTGAGGAGTTCGATTGAATGAAGGAGTTCGGCTAAGGTTCGATCGCTGGGAGTATGAAGGAGCTCGATCGCTGAGGAGTTTGGCAGGCTGAAGGAGTTCGGCTAAGATCCATCCGCTGAAGCTCTTCCATGGCTATCGGTTGCATTAGGCTGAGTATCGAACTGAACTTCGATAGGAGCGGGGTTTATCCCCAACACTTTCTATTATAGTATCAACATTGTACTGATGTTCTGATCCTAGACTTGGGGGATCTATATTTCACACAAGAGATCTTTTCAAGAAATGGTGTTCAGAGCAAGTGGTATCTCAATAATTAGTATCAGAGCTAGATCGTATTAGAGATCTACACTGCAGTGGTGTAGATTAAGATTGAAGAAGATGGAGAAGATAGGCTCAATCAAGATGAAGATCAACCATTTTGATGGAAAGAGCAATTTCTTTCTATGGCAAGCAAGGATAAAATATGTGCTCATCCAACAAGGGTTGATCGATGCTTTTCTGTGTGAGGAGATTCTAGCTACTATAGAGTTGAAGGATTAAAGATGGCTCCAAACATAGGTGGTAAGTATGATCCACTTGTACGTGGTAGATGATTTGGTGATCAATGTGCTTAGTGAGACTTTACCGACAGTGATGTGGTCGAAGCTTGAATAGATGTACATGACGAATATATACTCACCAATGCTCTCTTTCTCTAGAAGTAGTTCTACTAACTACAGATGACCAAGAGGCAAAGCATGTAAGAGTATCTCAATAATTTTTAGAAGATCCCCACCAATCTTTTTAGTGTTGGCGAAAAGGTTGAGGAGAAGATAAGGACATTGGTCTTGCTTTCATCGCTTCTTTCCTCTTTTGAATCTTTGGTGAGTGCTCTTCTTGTAGAAAAGTGCACCATTAAGATGGACGAGGTTACTTCTATACTTCTCTTGAATGAGGTTCTCAGGCGAGAGAATCGAGCCTCAGGTTCAGGTAGCAACTCGACTATTATGGTGACTAGAGATAGTGGTGGTAGAAGATGAAATGGCAAAAGATCGTAAGGTGGATGGTCCAAGTCTAAGTCGAGGGATTACAATAAGATTAGATGCTACCAGTATGATGAGTTGAGATATTGAGTCAGAGATTGCCCATAGCTTAGAGATCGGATGAAATACGGTGGTCCAAGATAACAACATGGATGAGATCGATGATGATGTGCTTATGGTCTCTGATGAGATATCTACTTTTTTTCAGTAGTAGATTTTAGATTTTGCTTACTCGCATCATATTTATTACAGAGAGAAATTGTTTGACTTCCTAGAGAGTAGTGAGGGCATTGTTCATTTAGAAGATGGATCGAGCTGTATGATCAAGGGCATCGGGATCGTCAGTATGAAGACATATGATGGGGCAATAAAAAAGTTGGATGAGGTCCGATATATATCTAATTTTAAAAGAAATCTAATATCACCGAGCATACTAGATTCAAGTAGCTATAGATGGAGAGTTGAAGATGAAATCCTGAAGGTCATGTATGGTAGTAAGGTTATCTTCAGAAAAAGTATGGAGGATACTATCCCTTGATAGGAAGCTCAACATGAGATAGAGCTTCAGGAGTCAGTGGGAGCTTAGAGCAAGATGGAGCTCCAGGAGTAAGTGGATTGGATACGAGATGGAAGACTTGGGAGGATGATAGGCAATGACATAGAGTAAAGTTCCTATTACCATAGGAGGCTACCCCAAGTAAGTCTCAGGTCAAGCACAACACAGCATATGATGGTGATGGAATCGAGTAGCCTGGCTTGACTCCCATATTTGACCATCCATGAGTTGACAGGCATTTGCCCCAAGGCATGGGGGTAAGATCTGTGAGATCATTCAAAATCTCTCAAGGTTAGGTGAAGGCCAAATGTTGAGTCGAGGTGGAGATTGCTGAAAAAAATGTCTTAAAATTTGATCCACAAGTAAAGCCCACACAAAGAAGGAATCTACAGCAGCTCATAGGAGGGCATGGCCTATAGTAGGCCATGGATCGGCCCACAGGCATGCCACCTATAGTTGGGCGCGGCCCAAGCACACGTGTAGCCTAGGTGCCCGCACATCCTAGGTGAGTATAGGCCCAGCGAGCAAGCATGCGACAGCCCAGACTGCATGGTGTACGTGCAGTCCATCGCACCAGCCATGAGGGCACAGTCCTTAGGGGCCACATGGATCGGGTGCAGTCTACCATAGAGATTCACGCGGTCCATGGTTCCCTCACATGGTCTATGGCCCTTTCGTAGATCGCTTATGGTGAAAGAGTAAGGGTGGTGCTCCTAAGTCTTGGAAGATCGTGAAGGAGTCAAGGTAGTGGCTCCTAAAGGCTAGGATCGGTCAGAGTTGTATCAGCCAAGATAAGTGGCTGGCATACTATCGGGCTCACTCAGATAAGGGTTGAGCCAGCTCGGACTGAGATTGAGCTGGCTCAACGTGAAATCGAGCTGACTCTCTTAGGCAAATGAAGAATAAGTTTCGGGATTCTATGACTTGATAGGCAGTTGTGCTAGCTTGAGTCTTCGTCGAGCTAGCTTGGATCGGCAGACAGATGAGCATGGAGTTTTCTGTTTGGTCTTGGATTAGGTTTAATTTAAGAGATCTTAAGACCTGCTTTGAGAGGTCTTAAGGTGGCTAATTCATATATTGGGCTAGGATTTTAGTCCAAGAGATGAAAGTGCAAACATGGGTGTATATAGGCTTGGGTGAGTGTTTTCTATTAGAAAATATGTTCCAAAGCCAATCATCAGTCTGCTGACAGTTGTGCTATATTGTATCTGTAATTGATTTATTTATAAATAAAATATACTTTTGATATTTTTTATCATAAAATATTCATCTTCTAACGAACTTTTTTATTGTGATGAAGTTCTTAGGACTATTTAGCTTCGATAAAGAAAGGATTTATCGATTAGTTCTTAAATCTATTCATGATCAAATGACAAACTGTTAATCAGGACGACAGCATCTATCGAGCATAGATCATTGTATGCCATATAGGTTGGTTATCCTCTTAATCAAGGAGTGTGAAGATGTTGGTATGGTATACAGGTGAGATGTATGGATACATCATCATTGAACATGACCAACTCCAAAGCATTCTACTATCGAAAATGTCTCCGATGGGATATAGATATAAGTGTCCCTTAGACCTGAGATCACCTTAGTGACTTGCAAGCAACTCACTGTGCTTTGATATCGAACTAACTAAATTTCTAATTTAGTAACGAAAGGCTTTTGGAAAAGTCAAGTATTTGCAAAGTCAGAGTATGATGAAGATGAAATTGACCACTCCAAGAGTTGGAGAAGACTGTATCACTGTATTTCAATATAGTAAAATCTTGGCCAGGATAATCCATCAGATAGATTTAATATTTTGAAATACAATGTGGACAACCTGATTAGAGTTGACAGTTGAACTCTGAGGTATCCTACGAGTATTTTGGTTAAAGAGATAAATTATATAAAAACTATATCTACAAGAGTTCTAAGGATGTTGTTCTACACATTGGACCTATCCGACCATCGAGTACCATTGCTAGATTGTTACTTCGATTAATACAAAAATCTATTCCTATGCTACCGACTTAGGTTCGAACTTATGAGGTCACACACATTAGAGCTCATGATTTGATCGGATGGTTAATCAATGATTAAGAATCGTTCTAAGGTTAAACAATCAATATGATTGATGTTTAACCTAGTGCAAGTGTTGCAGAAGGATCAATTAGTAATTAGATTACTAATTTACTTAATTTGATTAAGTTAGAGGGCTAAGATTAAGTTTAATTAAATATGATTTAATTAGATTTAGTTTGGACTTGATTCGATCAAGTTCAATTGGCCTATTGGACAAGCAAAGTGAAGGGAAATCCTGATTTCCCGATCCAGGTTCGTCCAGATCTGATTAGATCAAGAGATATATTTTAAAAATTTTCTCTTGATCTCAATCAGATCTTAATATATTTCAGATCTGATTCTTATTATTTTAATAAATAAAATAAAATAAGATAAATTAAATCAAATTTAATTTACCTGATTTGGGTAATCCTATTACCCTATAGATGATCCTGATTGCAGCGGAAGGTTCTGGATCTAGCCACGCAAGCGCCTGGCCTCTACCGATATCCACTCGGGTTGGATCTGGAGATCCTCTTCTTCTCTATCACACCTCCAAAAATTAGATCTGGATCTGATCTGGAGGATCTTCAAAACTCTTTTGAAGATCTGCAGTCGTCCTTTTGCAGCAGCGCAGCCTTCTTGCTTTTGATCGGCTTTCCTTGATCTGAATCGCACCAACCTAAGTCCAAAACTCTTTTGGACGTGGAGAGCAAGGGGAGAAGAGACTATGGCATGGAGAAGGAGGGGAGAGGTAGCCTTGGGGCGTGGGATTTCTCAATTGAATTGCGTTAGCATTAGGGTTGGGCGCAGGGTCTTATTTATAGACCTCTTGTGATCCAACTCCTCTTCCTCCCAACCAATCACAACCCTTTGTGAAATCAGATCTAAATCTGATTGGTTGGAATAGAGTCCCCTGGATTCCTCCTTAGAGGGGCCTAAGACCAGTCAAACTGGATTCTTAGTAGAACTCTAATTGGAATCCAAAAAGGGAGGTGGAGTCCTTGTCCAACAAGGACTCCTAGGCGCCTCCTACTTGGGCTCACGCCAAGGGTGGCGTGCGCCCTTCTCCTTGCCAGGTTCTGGCAGGGGGACAGGCCCCCACCAGCTCTCCAATAGGTGCATGACATGTGGTCAAAAGTCAAAGGGTCAATGGTCAACGTTTGACCAGTCAAAGGTAGACTTTTGACCAAAGTCAAAAAGACAAGAAATGGCAGGTGACCAAAAATGGCAGGTAATGTCTTACAAATAAGACAACCTATTCTGACTTGGACAACCTCCAGTCAGACCATATGAAGGCCTCTGATTGAGCACAAACTCCTTTGGCTCAGTCAGGACAACTTATTTATGATAGTAAAAAGAAGAACGTTAGGTTCAATCGAGTGCTAGCACGATTTCCTTGAACCTAATTGAATCTCATTCAGATCAATTGAACTAGATCAGTTCAATTGATGATCACCAGATTCAAACCCTTGTTTGTGTGACCCAGTTAGGTTCAGTTCTGTATGGTAATGGGATATGTCATGATCTCTATCATCGACATCATCGAAACTCCTTTCGATGGATCAGAACTCTCTTCTGATTCGAACAGCTAGAATGATCGATCATCTAAATCATTCTAATTGCTCCCAAAATCCACCAGTGACACCTAGCAG
>QRFJ01000182.1:0-28676 GCA_006176705.1 Cocos nucifera | reverse complement strand
TGATGTAATCATTCGATTCGAGTCCAATGTGAAAATCTAAATAGAAACTCTTTCTATTATTTCACTCTACCATGGCCATGGGCTTCTGGACTTGATTCTCATGATCATCATAGGGCTGCTCCTCTACCACCGAGGTAGATAGATTCCATCTTGATGCAATCCAGTTCCTACAATGAACATGCTATAGCCAACATACACCTCAGGGTTCCATATGGCTAGGAGACCGAGTAATGGTGTAGTCAAACTATAACACCCTCAAGGTGAACTGCCGATGCATCTCAGGTCAAAGAACCAGACACACTACTGCAGCATCGAGTCAGTCATTGACGAGAAGGTAGACTCCCTAATGACTACTCGAGGTGGTCACGCTCAGTGCCCTCGTTCTCTAACGAGTACCTGTACTCTCGCTCCGGTGTCTCCACACCGTAGACTCAAGACTCATCTACTAAAGAGAAGCGATTGTACACCAACCTTCCGGATCAATCACCATCCTCGTGATGATCCTATGGTCGGGAGCAATTTATGAGTTAATAATGATTATTCATGTCTTAAATTTTCAACTCTTGAAAATATGAATTATCATTACCATTAACTCAAAGGATGTATCACAGACACTAAATACACATATGTGATAGAAAATAACCCATTTTATTGATTTATAGTCAAAATTATAATTTTGCCCCTAGAAGTGTATTACAAGTGTCAGCCAATTCTGGCTTCTAGGGCACATATATCTAACAATCTCCCACTTGTCCTAAAGCCAATTGGCTACAAGTCTAAGTCCCATCTTCTCAAGGTGGGCTTCGATCTTCTGCTGGCCCAACGGCTTTGTAAGTGGGTCTGCCACATTATCTGCGGAGTTGACTCTCTTGACCTCGACGTAACCCTTTCTCGAGGTAATCGCGGATGAGGTGGTATCGCCGCTCAATGTGCTTGGATTTCTGGTGAGACCTCGGCTCCTTAGCAAGGGCTATGGCGCCATTGTTGTCGCAGTATAGAGGAATGGCATCTGATGGCATTACTCCAATTTCTGCAGCAAACTTCTTGTACCAGAATGCTTCCTTTGCAGCCTCTGATGCAGCGATATATTCTGCTTCCATGGTGGAATCTGCTATCACCGTTTGCTTGGAACTCTTCCAGCTGACAGCTCCACCATTGCACACAAACAGACTTCCAGATGTCGACTTTCGATCATCTATATCGGACATGAAAGTCCGAGTCTGTGTATCCCTGGACTTGGAGTTCTCCATTACCAAAGACCAACATCATATCCTTAGTTCTTCTCAAGTACTTAAGGATACATTTCACAGAAGTCCAGTGTTCTTCACCTGGATTTGACTGATATCTGCTTGTGACACTCACAGCATGGGCTATATCAGGTCGTGTACATAGCATGGCATACATGAGGCTCCCTATTGCAGAAGCATAAGGGATCTTGCTCATGCGTTCTATTTCCTCAGGTGTGCTGGGGCACATCTTCTTGGAAAGATGAATACCATGTCTGAAGGGTATTAATCCCCTCTTAGAGTTTTCCATACTAAACCTCTTTAGTACTTTCCTCTATGTACATCTTCTGTGAAAGTCCTAGCATCCTATTCGGTCTATCCCTATAGACCTTAATTCCTAGAATAAAGGATGCTTCACCTAGGTCTTTCATGGAGAATTCCTTGGACAACCACATCTTGACTGATGTCAACATGGGAATATCATTCCCAATAAGGAGGATGTCATCCACGTACAATACGAGGAAGACAACAGCGCTCCCACTGACCCTTTTGAAAACACATGGTTCCTCTTCATTTTTGATGAAACCAAACTTTTTGATCACATCATTGAAACGAGTGTTCCAGCTCCGAGATGCTTGCTTAAGTCCATATATGGACCTTTGCAGCTTGCAAACCTTGTGATCAGTATCACTGGATGTGAAACCTAGCGGCTGTTCCATATAGATATCTTCCTCAAGATATCCATTTAGGAATGCCGTTTTCACGTCCATTTGCCATATTTCATAATCGAAATAGGCTGCAACAGCAAGCAATGTGCGGATGGATTTTAGCATAGCTACTGGGGAAAAGGTATCCTGATAGTCAATGCCTTCGCGTTGACTATAACCTTTTGCCACCAAGTCTAGCCTTGAATGTCTCCACATTCCCATCTGCACCAATCTTTCTCTTGAAGATCCATTTACACCCAATAGGTACTATACCTTCTGGTGGATCTACCAAGGTCCAGACTTGGTTTGAGTGCATCGAGTCAATTTCTGACTGCATTGCCTCTAGCCATTTCTCGGAGTCGATATCTGATATCGCCTCGTTGTAGGTTTTGGGATCATCACCATGAGCACCATTACCTACGAGGAACATTTCCTCTACATCCTCTGAAATAATACCTAAGTATCTTTCAGGGGGACGGGAAACTCTTTCCGATCTACGAGGTGGAGGAGGTAGTGTTCTTATTGGCTCAACCTGATTTGGTTCCACTTGGTCCTTAGCTCGTTCTGCTTGTGAGACTTTCTCATCAAGCTTGATCTGCTTTCCAATGCCGCTATCTTGAATAAACTATTTTTCAAGAAAGATGGCATGTCGACTCACAATCACATTGTGGTCTTCTGGAATGTAGAAATAGTATCCTAATGACTCTTTAGGATATCCTATGAATCGAGCTCTGAAGGACCTAAACTCTAACTTGTCCGCTTGTTGTCTTTTGACATGAGCCGGACAACCCCAAATTCTGAGATGACTCAGACTTGGTTTCTTACCGTGCCATATCTCATACGGTGTGGTAGGAACGGTTTTAGAGGGAACCCTATTCAGTAGATAGATTGAAGTTAACAATGAGTGTCCCCAAAGAAAATCAGGGAGGTCTGTGAAGCTCATCATGGATCGAACCATATCCAATAGAGTCCGATTTCTCCGTTCTGAAACCCCGTTGAGTTGAGGTGTTCCTGGTGGAGTCCATTGAGAGACTATGCCATTTTCCTTGAGATAGTCTAGGAATTCCCGGCTAAGGTATTCACCTCCTCGATCTGATCGAAGAACCTTAATGGGTTTTCCAGTTTGTTTTTCTACTTCATGTCTGAATTCTTTGAACTTTTCAAAAGCTTCAGACTTGTGTCTCATAAGATACACATACCCATACCTAGACAGATCATCGGTAAAGGTAATGAAGTAGACAAAATTGCCTCTAGCCGGCACATCAAATGGGCCGCACACATCAGTATGTACTAGGGCAAGGAGATCTGTGGCCCTCTCCCCATGTCCAACAAAAGGGAGTTTAGTCATTTTGCCTTGAAGACAAGATTCACAAGTTGGATATGACTCAAAAGTCAATGGACTCAATAGCCCATTTTTCTCCAATTTGTTGATCCTATCTTCTGCTATATGACCTAATCTCAGGTGCCATAGATATCTGTCGTTTGGACTATCCCTAGGTCGTTTGGCATTCACGTTTTGCTCGATAGTTAGAACAGGTACATCAATATGTAGCTGATAAAGACCATTAATAAGGAAACCATTTGCAATTTTATTTCTTTCATAAAGAATGTTACAATGGTCCTTAAAGAAGGTGATCACATAACCTTCTTGTGCTAAGCATGAAACAGAAATCAAATTCCTGCTAGCTGCAGGCACAATAATAACAGTCTTTTAAAACTAAGTCTAAACCAGATGGTAATCGAAGAGGGTATGTTCCCACGGCTACTGCAGCAACTCTTGCTCCATTACCGATGCGTAGGATCATGTCTCCATCCCTCAGCCTCCTGCTATCCTCAAGACCCTGCATAGAAGTGCACAGATGAGCACTAGAACCAGAGTCAAGCACCCAACTGGATGCAGAAGAAACCGTAAGGTTAGACTCAATAACGAGCATACCTCCAGAAGGACCTTCCTTCTTGTTCTTCAGGGTGGCCAGGTAAGTAGGGCAGTTCCGCTTCCAATGGCCGTCGCTGTTGCAATGGAAACACTTTCCTTTGCCATCGGCCTTTTTCTTCGGATTCTGCCTTCTTCTTCTTTGATCCTTCCACCTTTTGCTTTTTCACAGACTTCTTTTTCTTTCCATAAGACTTTCTTTTGGAAGAAGTCCGTTCCATAGCAAGAACTGAGCCTTTAGAACCTTTCATAGAAAGCTCAGCGGTAACCAGCATATTCATTAACTCGGCCAAGGAATTTCTGAAGTTTATGCATGTGGTAATTCATGATGAATTGCCCATATGCATCAGTCAAGGATTGCAGAATAATATCGTTCTGCAGGTCCAAGTCCAACTTCACACCGAGCTTCTCAAGCTCTTCCATGTCCTTGATCATTGTCAGACAGTGATCTTGGACTGACTGCCCATCACGCATCTTAGCCTTAAAAAGTCATTTTGTGACTTGATATTTGGCTGCGCGACTCTGTTCACCAAACATCTCCTGCAGGTGAGCCAACATTTGGCGAGCAGTCCCGATATCCTTCATGTTGGCGCTGGAGCTCATCAGACATCGAGCCCAACATGTAATATCTGGCCTTATTATCTTCGTCAATCCATTTTTCCAGAGACGCTCTCTGTTCAACAGATGGACGGGCTGGTAATGTGGGAGGGTCCTGGTCCAAAACATGGGTTAACTTCTCGGAACCCAAAATAATTTTGTAGTTCCTGAGCCAATCTTTATAATTGGGTCCAGTCAGTCTATGTGTGTCCAGGATACGTGCCAATGGGTTGGACGCAGACATTTTCCTGTAGAGAGTCAAAGATTCTAGTTAGATACTGTAATTTTGACTTGACCAATTTGTTTAGGGATTTTATTTTTAAACAAATTAGCTCCCACTATTTTCTCGGATCCCTACACTCCCTCTGTAGAGATGCGAAAATCTCCACGATTAATGATTTCTAGTGGGTGGTGCGGTCTCACCAACTGACTCATCACCTCACCTAACAGTTATTGGTGATGGGTTAGCCAATGAGTGAACAACTCTTGTTCAATGATTCTCTAATCATGGTGCACCCAAACTTGGTCTCTAATTCATGAATCTCACCGTATCCGGAATATTGATCCACTCCTTAGTTAAGTCAGACCCACCATTTGCATAGACTGGGTTCCTAATTGAGTCTCTCACCGTATCCGAAATATTGAGCCCAACTCATCCTCCAGCCCATAGCATCCAATGCCTAATAGACATGGTTGCATCTTCCCGGTGCAACTGAGCCACTGTATCCAGCCGAGAACAATCAACCCCGGGAAGGGCCCGCACATCTACAATGGTGGAAGACCTCAGACTTAATCTTTTCTTAGGGAGAATTGATTCAGGTCTCATTAAACTAGACTTGGCTTAGTCATAACAATTATGACTAACCTAGTGGCATGGGTTAGCTCGGATTATTGACCACCTCAGATCAGAACTGTGTCAACAGATATGGCCAGGTAAGTGAGACCGGTGGAAGGAATATGCCATTAACTCGTACAAGAACGCATTCAGGTCGAGTAGCTTCCAATTAAAAACCAGTCGGTCGTCTGTGCCAAACTTACCTTAGACACCAAATTGTTGAGTCAGAACCAATTGGGTTAGCCTACAATCCAGACTCTAACCTCTGAGCCTAATTAGGTCTTGCTTGATCGTGACTCGATCTTGACCCAGACTTAATCCTATTAGGCTGGTCAATTTAAGCATTGTTGATCCCATCTAACCAACTCTTGATTCGGTTTGATCAACCGCTTAGACCTAATTGAGCTACCCAAGCCCGAACCCAGTATTATGAATATGTCTTAGATCTGAAATTCTCAATTTTAGACCTAATTAATATTCCATAAACTTAATTCTTAATTAAGTAGGGTTCATAAACAAAATATGCACAATAAATCCTAGGGTTTCAGGATCTAGGGTTTTGCAGAAAGTAAGTTTTGGGTTTCTGATTAAGGACGAACACGCAGCACCCCTACACATCATAAGAACACCCCATCGAATGGGAAGAGAGGGCCTTTAAACCCTTCTTCGTTCTTATGACCGGACGGCCAAGAGGAACGCCTTAATCAGGAACATTCAATACTACAAAACAATATCAGATCTATATCATATATCTCATATATAAAGTAGATCTAATCATGGCATATTTTGCATACATCTCATGTATCATAATCATGCATGTTTTCAGATCTAAATTATCTCATAATAATCTAAAAAATTAGATTTAAATTGATCTAATCAAAATAAATTCTAATCTAGACAATTATGTAGAACTATTCTACAACTAGTCTAGACATGCATCAATCATATCTCATATGATATTCAAAAATTAAATAATTTTTATTTGCTATTTTTTCAGATGTTATTATAACACTTATAATATCAAGAAAATAGTAAATAAAAAGATCTAAAATATGATTTAATCAGATTAAATCAAAAACATGCAAGAACTATTCTATAGAACTATTCTATTCTAGAACTAGTCATGCATATCTTCTAATCTTAGATCCAAATTCATTTAATTTTAATTTTTTCTGATTTCAGATCTGATCACATCTCATGTGACATCTGAAATCACTTTATTTTCTAATTAAAATAAATTTAAAATCAGATCTAAACAATTTAGAACCATGGCTCTGATACCAGTTGAAGGGAAATCCTGATTTCCCGGTCCAGGTTCGTTCAGATCTGATCAGATCAAGAGATATATTTCAAAAATTTTTCTCTTGATCCCAATCAGATCTTGATATGTTTCAGATCTGATTCTTATTATTTTAATAAAATAAAATTAAAAGATAAATTAAATCAAATTTAATTTACCTGATCTGGGTAATCCTATTACCCTGTTGATGATCCTGTTTGCAGCGGAAGGTTCTGGATCTTAGCCACGCAAGCGCCTGGCCTCTACCGGTATCCACTCGGGTTGGATCTGGAGATCCTCTTCTTCTCTATCACACCTCCAAAAATCAGATCTGGATCTGATCTGGAGGATCTTCAAAACTCTTTTGAAGATGAGCAGTCGTCCTTTGCAGCAGCGCAGCCTTCTTGCTTTTGATCGCCTTTCTTTGATCTGAATCGCACCAACCAAGGTCCAAAACTCCTTTTGGACGTGGAGAGCAAGGGGAGAAGAGACTATGGCATGGAGAAGGAGGGGAGAGGCAGCCTTGGGGCATGGGGTTTCTCAATTGAATTGCTTAGAATCTGAGTTGGGTGCAGGGTCTTATTTATAGACTAAGCTTGTGATCCAACTCCTCTTCCTCCCAACCAATCACAACCCTTTGTGAAATCAGATCTAAATCTGATTGGTGGGAATAGAGACCCCTGGATTCCTCCTTAGAGGGTGCCTAAGACCAGTCAAAGTTGGTTCTTAGAAGAACTCTAATTGGAATCCAAAAAGGAGATGGAGTCCTTGTCCAACAAGGACTCCTAGGCGCCTCCAACTTGGGCACACGCCTAGGGTGGCGTGCGCCCTTCTCCTTGCCAGGTTCTGGCAGGGGGACAGGCCCCCACCAGCTCTCCAATAGGTGCATGACATGTGGTCAAAAGTCAAAGTGTCAATGGTCAACGTTTGACCAGTCAAAGGTAGACTTTTGACCAAAGTCAAAGAACAAGAAATGGCAGGTGACCAAAAATGGCAGGTAATGTCTTACAAATAAGACAACCTTATTCTGACTTGGACAACCTCCAGTCAGACCATATGAAGGCCTCTGATTGAGCACAAACTCCTTTGGCTCAGACAGGACAACTTATTTATGATAGCAAAAGAAGAACGTTAGGTTCAATCGAGTGCTAGCACGATTTCCTTGAACCTAATTGAATCTCATTCAGATCAATTGAACTAGATCAGTTCAATTGATGATCACCAGATTCAAACCCTTGTTTGTGTGACCCAGTTAGGTTCAGTTCTGTATGGTAATGGGATATGTCATGATCTCTATCATCGACATCATCGAAACTCCTTTCGATGGATCAGAACTCTTCTGATTCGAACAGCTAGAATGATCGATCATCTAAATCATTCTAATTGCTCCCAAAATCCACCAGTGACACCTAGCAGTATATGGTGGCAACCCATCAGAGCTGAATGCGAACCTCTTGGTGCAGCTACCTGTGTGATTCAGTTCTTCTATCTTGAGCCCCGATCAGATTAGGGTTAAGGTGAACTCGTCAAACCCTAGTCTCTGTCATATGATGTAATCATTCGATTCGAGTCCAATGTGAAAATCTAAATAGAAACTCTTTCTATTATTTCACTCTACCATGGCCATGGATTTCTGGACTTGATTCTCATGATCATCATAGGGCTACTCCTCTACCACCGAGGTAGATAGATTCCATCTTGATGCAATCCAGTTCCTACAATGAACATGCTATAGCCAACATACACCTCAGGGTTCCATATGGCTAGGAGACCGAGTAATGGTGTAGTCAAACTATAACACCCTCAAGGTGAACTGCCGATGCATCTCAGGTCAAAGAACCAGACACACTACTGCAGCATCGAGTCAGTCATTGACGAGAAGGTAGACTTCCCTAATGACTACTCGAGGTGGTCACGCTCAGTGCCCTCGTTCTCTAACGAGTACCTGTATTCTCGCTCCGGTGTCTCCACACCGTAGACTCAAGACTCATTTACTAAAGAGAAGCGGTCGTACACCAACCTTCCGGATCAATCACCATCCTCGTGATGATCCTATGGTCGGGAGCTGTTTATGAGTTAATAATGATTATTCATGTCTTAAATTTTCAACTCTTGAAAATATGAATTATCATTACCATTAACTCAAAGGATGTATCATAGACACTAAATACACATGTGTGATAGAAAATAACCCATTTTATTAATTATAGTCAAAATTATAATTTTGCCCCTAGAAGTGTATTACAAGTGTCAGCCAATTCTGGCTTCTAGGGCACATATATCTAACACAAAGTGCAAGAAAAAAACTAGTCTTAGTTCAATTAGGACTCGGGTCAACCCAATTTTTTAATTTAATTAAAAAATTAAATCAAAATTAAATCTAATTAAATTAAATTAAATTAAATTTTTAATTAGATTAGAATCTAATTTAATTTGGTTGACTTGATTTTGATTTAATTTGGTTTAAGAAACCTCTTTGACCAATTCATACATGGAATCCTAGAAAGACTAGGATTCCACCTTGCGCCACCTTAGGCCCCCATGCCCCATGCCCTCTTTCTCTCTTATTTTATGCAATAAAATTCCTTCTCCCAGGCCATCTCTCATATGCCCTCCTCTTCTCTCTTTCTCATATGGAAATTAGGTAGTGGACCACGTCAAAGAAGGAAATTTGTTTTGATTTCAAATCCTATGAGATAGTGTTTTGAAAAACCAAAACTCTTCCTCTCTTTTGTGTCACCCTCTTCCCTAATTTTTCTCTGATATTCTCAAAAAAAAGAGAAGGTTTTGGTTGACATTTTCATGTGGTTCCATGCCAAAAATTCTAGAGAGGGCGCCCAACTCTTGGGGGTGCCCAACTCTTGGGCGCCCCTTGACTTGCCTATTTTGGTCTTTCCTAGTCTAAGAGTTTGACCTAGACAAGGCTCTTCCATATCTATTTATTTAGGATGAATTTTGGACTAAAATTTTTATGAAATATAGATCATTAAGAGAGCTTTGGGGTATCTAAAAATCAGAAAGAGAGGGTCTTTGGGCATTGGGGTTTCATAGACATCAAACAAGGTGTCTAGGTGAGAATAAAGAGAAGAAGAAGAGGGTCTTCTTCTAGGATTGCTGTGTTCACCTCTTTCCTTCCTCGTTCTTTGAGTTTTCTAAGAGTGTCTCACATCTAAAACCTCCTCTCCTCCTTCTCCACTTTGAAAGAGTCCAAATCTAGAAGAAGAAGGTATCTGATTGACCATCAAAGAAGGATCAGTACTAGCATACTGTGCTGATTTCCTGCATCTAAACTTCTGATCATGATTCATAGGCTTATGTGATGAGTCCTAGAGGTTGGATGCTTGTACGGCTTACAACTTCATCCTCAAGCTTAGATCAGCAAGTTAGAATATTCAATTTGCATAGATAATAGATCTGATCTATTATTTTCATACCTGCATTAGATGTAGTGTATATACATGTTGATGTGATCAACATATTTTAGTTTCTTCTTTATATTTTAATTTTTGATTTAATGACATGTCATGATCATGTAATAGATCTTAGATCTAGAATATTTTTTAATATTTAAAATTAATTTTCATTAATTTTAGTCTTTTGCTTTCTGATCTTAAAAAAGTTTCAAGATCTAGTCCTGAAATTCTAAATTTGGTTCCTTCAATTGGTATCAGAGCCTAGGTTTATTATTACATAATTATTTAAGCATATTTAGAATATTTTTTAGATTAAATCTTATTTATAATCTAATTATTAAATCTAAAATTAAAATTTTGATCACACGAACTGCTATAAGGTTGTCCTGCTGTAAGGTTTATCCCTTACAGTGGAGAGGTTATCCTAGTTTGTGTTGATCTGCTTCTAATAATAAATTTATTAGATGTGATTTAATTTAATTTATAATTTAAAAAATTTAAAATAGTTTTAGATCTAAAAATAAAAAATTTTTAGATTGCACGAACTGTTATAAGATTATCCTACTGTAAGGTTTATCCCTTATAGTGGAGAGGTTATCCTAGTATGTGCTGATCTAAGACATTGATCATAAAATTTTAGATTAGATCAAAAAAATTTTATGATCTGATTAAAAATATTTTAATCTAATTTTAATCATCATAAATATGTTAGATTTGATCTAAGATAATTTATGATTGATTATAGTTGAAAATATTTCAATTACATGAACCTGTTTAGATTAGATCTAAAGTAGTTTCATGCTTATCTTACTTGCCATATTGATTATGAATCGAACATGCAACTTCATTGATAGAATCATATTGTAAAAATATTTTATAAAGATGAAAATCATTTTTGAAAAGCCGAATCCTAACCCTCAGCTCAAAACTTAATTAAGAATTAAAAAATTATTTGATTAGGATCTAGGATTATGAATTAAAGATCCTAAGATACAAATCATAACACATTGGGTTAAATGGGTTAGTCGAGATTAGGTCCATTAATTGGGTTAGATCTAGGGTTAGATTAATAAATGGACTTAATTAGAAAATTGACTAAATCTAATCAATTACTTTTTTAGATTAGGTCAAGAATTCTCTAGATTAATTATAATAGTTATAGTTGGTCAAGTCCATATCTTTAATGAGACCCAAGATGGACTTGATTCTTGGTTATGTGGTCTAGCATGAACTGCTAGGTTGATCTAATCAAGACTAATTAAACCAGTTGGTGACTAAGGTAAACTAGATCGGTGGTCATTAATTGGTAGCCCACTTACCTAGCCATTTTTGATGGTGTCTAAGACAAGCTTTGGCTGATCCTCCTACTGATTGAACTTATCTGACCTCTTGATGAAATTATATTTTGATCAAATCACTTGATTATTTGAGCTGACCCATGTCAGCTAGGTAAATCAATATGACTGATTTAGATGCTTCTAGACCAGCCCATTAATGGTCTCCCTTAAGCTGACTTGGTGAAGTCAGTGAGAGGATTATGATAAGTTGGTTCATCTAACCTTTCCTCATCTTTAAATTAAATCTTCTAAAATTATTAGGTTCCTAAAATTAGATAGTTATTATGATAACTAGATCATAGCTTCTCATTAAGTGGATGATAATGGCTCCATTAGTTGGATAATCATTGGAGGCCCAAAGGTCTGGTGTTTATCAACTAATGAAATTATCATTCATTATGTGATTTTTTGGCTGCATCTTTCTAAATGGTGGTTAGGTTAGCCAACCAAAGTTGGGCCTAATCATTCATTGGTTTGATGGGCCAAGTATGGTCATGTTAATGGTTGGACTTAACTGAAACATTTTAGTGGAGGCCAAAGTCTACTAATTAGGGATTGGGATAAAATTTAATTACTAAAAATTATTTTGAAAAATAATTGGTTATGAACCTATCTTTAGATATACATGGATTGGCCAACCAAAGTTTGGCTCGTGTGCAATCTATGTGGATTCTAGTACCCACTAAGAAATTAGGATAATTTTTTGAATTGAAGGTAGAGGCTATCAATTCGATTAAAATAGTGGAAGAATCTTTTGATTAAAGTTCAAATTTTTAAATTTAATTAATTAAATACTAAATAGGTTATGATTTTCTTTTGTGTAGATATGGCTACTTTTCTATCGCTCTGATCATTGTTGGATAATGATAAATTAGTGGGATCCAACTTTGGTAGCTGGTACCGAAAGTTGAAGAGAGTTCTGGAGCATGAACAAATCCTATATGTATTGAAGGATCCTACACCTGAGGAGCCAGCTGTCAATGCAATGTAGAACAATTAGAGATACTTACTAGAAGTGGCTCAATGATCGGACCATGGTGCATTGTATTATGCTGGTTGCCATGAGCGATGAGTTCAGTCGCAGATTTGAGATTGCTCAGCCAAAGGACATACTTCAAGTGTTAGAGGATTTCTTTGGCACACCCGTTGATGTGGAGAGGCACAAGACTAGTTGTGCCATCTTTAATGCCACGATGCGGGATGGTGCCTCTATCACTGATCATGTATTATATATGATTGAGCTGATAGAGCGATTGAGTAAGCTCAATTTTTTCTTGCATAAATAGCTTGAGAAGGATGCAATGCTGAACTCATTGCCCAAATCCTTTCTCTCATTCCTCACTCATTTTAGAATGACAAAGCTTGAAGTAGACTACCACGGGTTACTGGGGTTGCTTCAAAACATTAAGAAGGATCACCAACTCCACATGGAGTTGGTGAACTTAGTGGAAGGCTCGTCTTCTGGTTCTCGATCCTTTAGAAAAGGAAAGAAGAATAAGAAGAAGAAAGCTAAGAAGGTGCAAGTTCAGGCTGGGACATCTATGCATGGTCAAACCAGGAAGATCAAGCTCAATAAGAGTCAAGCTGAATACTTTTTTTGCAAGAAGTGGGGGCACTGAAAGAAAAACTATCCTCAGTACATTGCCTCTCTAGATCCAAACAGGCAGAGAAAGAAGCAAGCTATTATTGGATAAGGTATTTATATAATAACTCCTTGTAATTTCTCTATTTGTGATATTACTGACTGGGTATTGGATACCGGTAGTTCTTATCATATTTGCAATTCGTTGTAGGAATTATAGGTCAATAGGAGATTCGAGTAAGGTGAAAGGTTCCTGAATGTTAGAGATGGAAGACCAATTCCAGTTCTAGCTTTAGGAATTCTGAAACTTGTATTTGAGTCCTATACCATTATTCTTAGTGATTGTCATTTCTATCCTAATTTTTTTTAAATGTTATTTCTGTAGGCCTTCTAGCTAAAAATGATTATGAAATTTCAATAAAGAAATAAGTTTATAATATCATTATGAATGGTGTTACTATTTTTTTATGGATATTTGAACAATGATGTGTATATGCTATCACAATCTGTTAATATAGTTTATTCAACTAGCAAGCACTCTAGATTAGATAGTGTATCAGATATCTACTTATGGCACTGTACGCTAGGTCATATAAACAAGAACAGGATAAATAGGTTGACTCAAGAGAAAATCCTCAAAATCAGTGATGGTAAATCACTTTCAACCTGTGAGTTCTATCTTTTTGATAAAATGACCAAGTCACCTTTTACTGAAAAATGTGAGAGAGCCACTGAGCTCTTAGGTCTAGTACGTAGTGATGTATGTGGATCAATGAGCATAAGTATTAGAGGTGGATATTTCTACTTCATCACTTTCATAGATGATCTATCCAGATATGGATATGTCTATCTGATAAAACACAAGTCAGATTTATTTAAAATGTTCAAATAATTCTGAAGTAAAGTAGAAAAATAAACTGGAAGGAGTATTAAAACTCTTTGATCTAACTGAGGAGGAAAATATCTTTTTGGTAAGTTTCTCATATATCGAGGAGAGAATGGGATTCTCTCCCAATAGACTCCTTTAGGAACACCACAGCATAATGGTGTGTCTCAAAGGAGGAATCAAACTTTGTTAGATATGGTCCGATCCATGATGGGTTTTGCCAGCTTGCCAATATCCTTCTGGGGATATGCACTCGAATCGACTTGTTATCTATTAAATACGATTTTAAGTAAGTCTGTAGTTAAGTCTCTATATGAGATATGGACAGGACGTAAGCCAACACTTTCACATCTTAGGATTTGAGGGTGCCTGGCTTATGTCAAATGGTTAGTTACAGATAAACTTGGACCTAGGTCTGACAAGTGCATATTTATAGGATATTCAAAAGAGATAAAAGGATACTATTTCTATCATGCTGATGAACAAAAGATGTTCATCAGCCTTAAGACAATCTTTTTGAAAAAAAAGTTCTTTGGTGAAGAAACTGTTGCCTCTAAGGTTGAACTTGATGAAGTCCAACAAGTAGAAAAATCGATACCTGTAGCTGAACTTGAGTTGGATTTGCTTAGATCAGATCCAGAGCATAGTATACCTGCACCATTAAGATGATCTGATAGAGTACCATATCATTCGAATAAATACTATAATTTCTTGATCTAGGATGGTGATCCCATTGAACTCAATGAGAATGATGACGATCCGATCACTTATATGGATGCTATGCAGAGATCCGATTCTGAGAAATGACATGAGGCCATGAAATCCAAAATGGAGTCCATGAAGGTCAATGATGTATGGACATTGGTTGATCCATTTGAAGGAGTTAAATCCATTAGGTGTAAATGGATCTTCAAAAGAAAAAGGAACGTAGACAAAAAGATGGAGATCTATAAAGCCCATCTAGTTGCTAAGGAGTATTGTCAATGTTATGGTATTGACTATGATGAGACGTTCTCTCCTATGGCAATGCTTAAATCCATTTGGATAATGCTTGTGATAGCTGTCTATCTAGACTATGAGATCTGGTAGATGGATGTGAAGACAGCTTTTCTAAATGAAGAGCTGATCGAAGAGGTGTATATGATACAACCTGAGGGATTTATATCCATAGATGAGTCCAAGGTATGCAAGCTTCAGAGATGCATTTATGGATTAAAGCATGCATCTTAGAGTTGGAACATGCATTTTAATAAGATGATCAAAACATATGGCTTCGTTAAGAATGGAAAAGAGCCCTGCATTTATAAATGAGCAAATGGTCTAGTAGTTGTATTCTTTGTCTTGTATGTGGATGATATTCTCTTAATCAGGAATGACATCCCCACACTGCAGGAAATAAAAGTCTAGTTGTCATTACTGTTCTCCATGAAGGACTTGAGTGAAGCATCTTATATCCAAGGGATGAAGATCTATAGGGATAGATCTAAAAGGATGCTTGGATTATCTCAATTCACATACATAGATACTATATTGAAGAGGTTCAGCATAAAAATTTTTAAAAAGGACTATCTTTCGATAGGCTATGAAATTTCTCTCTCTAAGAAGGATTGTCCAACAACTTCTGAAGAGAGAGCGTATGAGTAGAGTCCCATATGCTTCGGTAGTGGAATCTATCATATATGCCATGACATGTACGAGACCAGACGTGGCATACTCACTAGGAATAGTGAGTAAATACTAGTCTAACCCTAGAAAAAATCACTGAAAAATGGTTAAAACCATCCTTAAGTATTTGAGAAATTCTAAGGACCAATAGTTGGTTTATGGAGAGTCAGATCTAAAACTTATGGGGTTTACATACTCCAGCTTTTAATCTGACCATGATGACAGCAGAAGCGTCTCGGGATATATCTTTACTCTAAATGATGGAGATATTTGTTGGAAGAGTTCCAAGCAACATACTATGGCAGACTATTTGCGAAGTAGAGTACATCGTAGCATCAGATGCCGTGAAGAAAGCTATGTGGCTAAGAAAGTTTATCACCGAGCTTGGAGTAGCACCCTTTTTAGATGGTCTGGTCCTGCTCTACTGTGATAGCACTAGTGCCATATAGCTCAAGCGAAGAAATCAAAGACGCACCAGTGGACGAAGCACATCCTGTGCCACTTTCACCTGATCCAAAAGATCGTGGATCGAGGTGACGTCGATCTTCAGAAGATCAACAGAAAGAAGAACCTAGCTGATCCCTTCATTAAAGCCCTGGTGATAAAAAAGTTCGACAACCATAAGTCAAAGATGGATATTAGATACTATGCTGAGTGGCTTTAGGACAAGTGGGAGTTGTTGAAAAATGTGTTCCAAAGCCAATCGTCAGTCTGTTGATGGTTGTGCTATATTGTATCTATAATTAATTCATTAATAAATAAAATATATTTTTGATATTTTTCATCACAAAGTATTCACCTTTTAACGAACTTCATTATTATGATCAAGTTCTTAAAACTATTTAGCTTCGATAAAGAAAGGATTTATCAATTAGTTCTTAAATCTGTTCACGATCAAATGATAGGCTGTTAATTAAGATGACAGCATCTATCAAGCATAGGTCACTCTATACCATATAGGTTGGTTGTCCTCTTAATCAAGAAGTATGGAAATACTGGTATGGCATACAGATGAGATGTATATGTATATCGTCATTGAACATGATCAAATTCAGAGGATTCTACTGTCGAGAATGCCTTTGATGGGATATAGGTATAAGTGTCCCTTAGATCGAAGATCACCTCAGTGACTTGCAAGCAACTTACTATGCTTTAGTATCGGACTACTTAAATTTCTAATTTAGTAATAGAAGACTTCTGGGCACAGTCAAGTACTTGTAAAGTAAGAGTGTGATCTAGATGGAATTGACCACTCCAAGCGTTGAAGAAGAGTGTATCGCTGTATTTCAATATAGCAAAACTTTGACCAGAATAATCCATCATATGAATTTAATATTTTGAAATACAATATGGACAACCTGATCATAGTTGATAGTTGAACTCTGAGTTATCCTATGAGCATTTTGGTCAAGGGGATGACTTATATGGAAACTATATCTACGTGGGTTCTAAGGATGTTGTTCTATACATTCAACCTATCCGATCGTCGGATACCATTGCTAGATGGTTACTTCGATTAGTACAAAAATCTAGTTCTATGCTATTGACTTAGATTCAGACCTATGAGGTCATACATATTAGAGCTCATGATTTGATCAGATGGTTGATCAACGATTAAGAATCGTTCTAAGGTTAAACGATCAATACGATTGATGTTTAATCTAGTGCAAGTGTTGCTGGATGATTGATTAGTAATTAGATTGCTAATTAGCTTAATTTGATTAAGTCAGAGGGCTAAGATTAAGTTTTATTAAATATAATTTAATTAGATTTAGTTTTGGCTTGATTGGATCAATTTTAATTGGCCTATTGGATAAGCCAAGTGCAAGAAAAAAACTTATCCTAGTTCAACTAAGACTCGGGTCAACCCAATTTTCTAATTTAATTAAAAAATTAAATTAAAATTAAATCTAATTTAATCTAATTTAATTAAATCTTTAATTAGGTTAGGACCTAATTTAATTTGGTTGACTTGGTTTTGGTTTAATTTGGTTTAAGAAACCTCTTTGACCAAGTTATACATGGAATCCTAATAAGACTAGGATTCCACCTTGCACCACCTTAGCCCCCCATGCCCCACGCTCTATTTCTCTCTTATTTTGTGTGACAAAAATCCGTCTCCTAGGTCTTCTCTCGCACACCCTCTTCTCCTCTCTTTCTCATATGAAAATTAGGTAGTGGACCAAGTCAAAGAAGGAAATTTGTCTTGATTTCAAATCCTATGAGATAGTATTTTGAAAAAACAAAACTCTTCCTCCCTTTTGTGTCTCCCTCTTTGCTAATTTTTCTTTGATATTCTTGACAAAGAAGAGAAGGTTTTGGGCAACATTTCCATGTGGTTCCATGCCAAAAATTCTAGAGAGGGCGCCCGAGAGTTGGGCACCCCTTGACTTGCCTATTTTGGTCTTTCCTAGTCTAAGAGTTTGACCTAGACAAGGCTCTTCCATATCTATTTATTTAGGATGAATTTTAACCAAAAATTTTAGTGAAATATATACCATTGAGAGAGCTTTGGGGTGTGTGAAAATCAGGGAGAGAGAGTTTTTGGGCATTGGGGTTTCATAGATATCGAATAAGGTGTGTAGGTGAGAGCAAAGAGAAGAAGAAGAGGGTCTTCTTCTAGGATTGCTGTGTTCACCTCTTTCCTTCCTCCTTTGAGTTTTATGAGAGTGTCTCATATTTGAAACCTTCTCTCTTCTTTCTCCTCTTTGGAAGAGTCTAAATCCAAAAAAAGAATTCATCGGATCGATCATCAAAAAATGATCAACACAGTACTAGCATATTGTGCTGATTTTCTGCATCAAAACTTTTGATCATGATTTGTGAGCTCATGTGAATAACTCCTAGAGGCCGGATGTATGTATGGCTTGTAACTTTATCCTCAAGTTTGGATCAGTAAGTTAGAACATCTAACTTGCACAGGTAATAGATCTGATCTATTATTTTCATACCTGCATTAGATGTAGTGTATATACATGTTGATGTGATCAACATATTTTAGTTTCTTCATTATATTTTAATTTTTGATTTAATGACATGCCATGATCATGTAATAGATCTTAGATCTAAGATATTTTTTATATTTAAAATTAATTTTGATTAATTTTAATCTTTCGCTGTCTGATCTTGAAAAGTTTCAAGATCTATTCCTGAAATCCTATATCTAGTTCCTTCACTTTCATGTATGGGTTAGCCTGAGGATTTTTTAGGATAGAGTCTTGTTGGCTCAGGGTGTCTATATATACTTTATATATGTAGGTTTTTTGACAAGAGGATTAAAAATCTCTTTTCTTCCTTAAAAACCTAGTTTTTCTTCTCTCTTCTCTCTTTTCCTTTGGTTGTTGCCCAAACTACTAATCATCCGATCTTCATCCTTGCTTGCTATCATCTCCAACTTGCTTCTTAGAGATTGGTAGAAGGCATAAGGATCTCCATAGGTCTGGAGAACAAATCATAACAAGTGGTATTAGAGCTCGAGTTATGTAGAAGGAGGAGAAGACACCGAAAAGTTGAACATCTTTAGATGTTGAAAATTCAGCAAGATCCTATCAAGGTATTTCTCAAATTTCTTGGAGTTTGTGTTGCATTTTGGCTTGGATCTAGCTATGGAAATCAAGGTGAAGATTGATTTTGAGAGTTTTGATAGGAAAGAAAACTTTTTCATATGAAAAGTTTGGGTGGAAGATCTCCTGGTTCAAGCTGACTTGGATTAGATGTTGGATGAGAAGCCTAAAGGAATGTTAGATCATTAGTGGATGTTCCTGAAATAGAAGGCTTGCTTTGTGATCAGAGGATGCTTGGCAGATACGGTACTCTATTCAATCATAGAGGAGAGAACGTCAAGGGGTTTGTGGTCGAAGTTGCATACCATGTATATAGAAAAAAATATGTGCAACAAGCTGATGTTGAAGAAGAGACTGTATAGCCTTTGGATGCAGGAAGGTGGAGATATCCTAGGTCACATGTAGAAGTTCGACCAAACATACAATGAGTTGCTAAACATTTGGTTGAAGATGGAGGAAGAAGATAAATCATTGCTTCTGTTATCCTCGCTACCCTCATCCTATGATCCATTAGTGATGATGCTGTTCTATGGCAAGAAGACGCTTGAGTATAAAGACATGATCTCGGTACTACAAACCAACGAATAGCGAGAGAAGTTGACCAACGAAAGTGTTCCCCAAGAGGGCTTCATCATGGGAGAGAGACCAAAAAGCGGAAAGAAGAGAGGCAAGTCAAGGGGATGGTCAAAGTCTTGAAAGAGCAAGAACAGGAAGGAAGTCAAGTGCTACAAGTGCAACGAGATCGGGCACTTCAGACGTGATTGTCCACAATGGAAGAATAAGAAGAGAGAGAAGAGTGGATCTGATGCACCGAGTATGGTGGCTAATAGTGAGGTAGAGGATGACTTCTTGGTTGTATCAAATAGTCACAAGAGATACATAGATATATGGAACCTGGATTTAGCCTGTTCGCATCAATCCATCAAATCTAAGTATCTAGCTATAATAACATTTGTGTCATCCTCCCTAGGTTGAAAAAATCTTGCCTTCGAGTTTGAAGTTTCCTCATCCTCTGAAGAACCATCTTGATTTTCTTCTTGATGGACCAATGCATAGCTTGGATATACTTGGCTTATTCTATAGACTCATTCTCAGAACAAGATCCATATGATATTGAATTTCTCTTTTTGATAATAGTCTTGTAAGAAAATCTTTAGAGAAGACATCAGCAAACTCTTGAAGAATAGGATTTACCATCGACGGAATTTTTTGCTCCACTAACTCACCCTTTTTTACCACCACCAAGGAGTAGCCAGCCTCCATTATTTTCTTCAAATAGGAGTGCTCCATTAGAAGGTTGATGGTGGTCTTAGACATTGGTTTAGGTAGTTCCTCCTCCTTAGGAGCAAATAGACTCTTTCGAACAATAAGAACCTCTCCACTATCTCCCAATAGCAGGAAATCATTATCTTCTTCACCCCCTTCATAATAAATAGGCTCTTGATCTTTCTTAGATTATTCGTCTCCTTCTTCAACCAGCAATTTCTTCTCACACCGTCTAGCAGGTTACTTGCACTCACTCTACGTATGCCTGATTTTGCCATAATTGTAGCACCACCATGTAGAAGATACCCCAAGGTTGGCTTCATGGGCCTCGTATCCACAGGACCATGAATAGGAGGGATAAGAGCCATATTGCACCGTATGTCCCTCTAAATCACCGATGCTTAGTTGCTTTATAAGAGAGGATCAGATTTGGGCACAGACCTTCGCCACAACTACTTCTCAGTGACTGCAGTATGGTTGTATGCCTCTTTGACCATTCATAGGGTGGAGAGCCTTATGGCATCCTGGATCAGTTGCCTTAGGTTGCTAAGGTATCTCATGACCATCGGCTCCTCGCTTTTTGCCAAGTCTTTTCTTGCGACCAATTGATAAAAATTTTTCGTGTATCCTTCCATGGATCTAGGACCTTACTGGAGATTTTGCAGATGCTGGTATAAGGTCTGCATATAGTTGAAGGACAAAAATTTCTCCCTCAACTTCTTCTTTATCTTCTTTCAATCTTGGATCTTTAGCTTGCCTCTGTGCTTCCTAGTTTTCTTCAGTTGTTGCCACCAAGTAGAAGCCCAACCTGTCAATTTTAAGGTGACAAGGTTTATCCTCTTGTTGTCGGGCACTTGCTTGTATTTGAAGATGTGCTTGATCTGATCCAGCCAATTGAGAAACACCTTCATTTATAGACTGTCCAAATATTCAGGTAGATCTATTTTGATGGAATCGAATTAGTAGGTTGATTGCTTGAACGAATTATCATGACCTTCACACTAGCATATGCGAATACCCGGGTGAAAGGAGTTCTCAAAATTTGAAGCATCTTCCTTAGATTTGAAATCTTCTTGGTCCACCTCAAATCTTGCATGCTGGGTTTCCAACCGTATAAGATGTGTAGTTAGTTCTATCATTTGTCTTCTCAGATCTTTGCACTCCAACATTAGATCCCAATCCTGCTTGTGATTTCATCATGGGCTACTATTGCGTAATTTGCAAGTTGGTTCTTCTTATGACCACCACTCACCATCTGAACTACAAAAAAGAATCACCATATAAGAAATCATGAGGCTCTAATACTAACGCAGCATTTCTTTGAAAAAAGAGGAAAAGATGCATGAAAATAGGGAAGAATGATAAAAGGAGAAGAAGAAAACTCTCTTTTGAAGTTTATAATTCAATAACTCAAGAAAATTGATTACAACGTTGGCATAAAGGGTCTTATTTATAGATAAAAAATTTTAACATACTTAAACAAGGGCTCAAACTAAGAATCTTAATCAAAGTAAGAAAAGACTAAAATACCAACTCGTTTAGGATCTTTCAAGCTTCTATTGATCTATTAAACAATTGAATAGGCTCCAAAATTAGCTGTGACTTGTAGGGCTCGAAAAGAGCTTTTTGAATTAGGATCACCAGATGAGAAAGTTATAGCCATTTTAGTGTGGTACTGTCAAATCTATAAGATTTGGTGCAAGCAGCTTGATTTCGTATTTTTTCAGGCTCGGTTCATCAGATTCAGGTGTCTAGCCATAATGATGCCTACATCACCAATGACCATGGCGATGAGAGGCTTCATCAAACCCTCTCAGGTAGAATTTGACCATGCTCATGCCCGAATTTTGATAGCATTTAGGTTGCTTTGGCTTCAGGATCTCTCTACTTGGAGTTGAGGCTTTGGGTTAGTGTGCTCTACTTTCAAAACCTACATTGCTTTTATAGGCAATTTCTTGGATCATGCATTTAATTAGGAAGGTTTTGGATGGTCATGCATTCCTGCCTATATGTTATTCAATAGGAAAGTTTGAGATGAAGGTATTTATTGATGAGGGTTTGAGATGGTCACACATTCTTGAATTCCTCTGGATGTGCTTTCTTGTGGTTGCCAGAAATCGAGTTATTCTTATAACATTTGTTGGTGGTCATCATAATTTGGAAATCAATTAATGTGGTGAAATCTTTTGGATATCAATTTTATATGCTTTTTAAATTCTAGATATGGTATGCATATATGTCAAGGTGTTTATTGTTTGACTTACCTTTGGGGTATGTTAAGAGGGTGTGCACTGGTTGCAATTGATCTAATTGTTCATTATCATAGATTATATATGGCAAATAATACATTAGAACTTTCATGTAGATGATATGATGAGCACCAGTAGAATTGCTTCAATAATAGGACCTAAGATGTTGAAATCAAAAATATGCTAAAACATGGGTTTAATATTGGATTTCATAGTCATCAAGGTTGGAACTTGGATTGTTCCATTGGGAGAGACCATATAAATAATTGTGAATAGATAATAATCCATAGTTAATTACAATGATAGTAATATAGTTTTGTTAAGTATCTTTTAATAGTATTAATATTCAACCAGCTATTTAACAATATTTTTTTCATGACTTTAATAGCAAATGGTTGATCAATCCAGACAAAGATCTTTGATCAATTTCACAAGATCATTTGCTTGTGAAAATATAAATTATTTTCATTACTAACTTATATGTACCATCATGATTAGCACAATAATTTATAAGAGTTTAACTTTTGTTAAGGAAATCAAGTGGTTCGTATTGTCAAATCAAATTGTCAAGATAACTATGCAATTCTCATCATGCCTCTCATAAGTCACCATTGTATAAAATAGTTAGCAAGACATCATTAGGGAAAGAGAATTATATCTAGATAATTGGTTCATTAACTTAGAAGAAGTAACCCTCACTTCCATGATAGAAGAATTATAGAAGATATCAGAATATTAGATGATCTTATTGAGAATTTCATGTAGTTGTTGTATAGAAGTTGACTCTCAAATTCCTAAATATTAAGAATAACAACCAAGAGAAAAAATGACATATGGCCACTAGAATGCTAAGAAGTTGTGGGGTTTGTTAGAGAGAAAAGAGCAAGTATGATTTGGTGTATTACAAATCATAGATCTTGTAGCATCTATTTCTTATTTCACAAGTATATGTTTCATATACAAAGGGACTTTTATTTGACAAATTTTACTAAAACAAGTTAATATAAAATTCAAAATGAATGAGTTTTACAAAAATGTTGTTTCATTATTTTCCATAAACCCATTTTGTTAAAACTAATAAATTGAAAATATGAAAAATGAGTTTCATAAAAAATAGGCTACCCTACTTTTTGTAGTACATGTTTTGCAAAATTATTTTTATAGTGATTTGTTATAGACAACTCATAAATAACCAAACTGCCCTAAAGGATCTTAACAGTACACTAATTTGAGAGTGGTTCATGCATATTAAAAAAAAAAGGTTTGATATTGATCTAACATTCACGTATAACCACAAATAAAGCATTCGGAGGGTGCATTCATGCAAGATTTGGATGGTATAAATCCTGAATTATAAAGAATAAGGTGTTAGATATATGTGCCCTAGAAGCCAGAATTGGCTGACACTTGTAATATACTTCTAGGGGCAAAATTATAATTTTGACTAAAATCAATAAATGGGTTATTTTCTATCACATATGTGTATTTAGGGTCTGTGATACATCCTTTGAGTTAATGACAATGATAATTCATATTTTCAAGAGTTAAAAATTTAAGACATGAATAATCATTATTAACTCATAAATTGCTCCTGACCATAGGATCATCACGAGGATGGTGATTGATCCGGAAGGTTGGTGTACAATCGCTTCTCTTTAGTAGATGAGTCTTGAGTCTACGGTGTGGAGACACCGAAGTGAGAGTATAGGTACTCATTAGAGAACGAGGGCACTGAGCGTGACCACCTCGAGTAGTCATTAGGGAGTCTACCTTCTCGTCAATGACTGACTCGATGCTGCAGTAGTGTGTCTGGTTCTTTGACCTGAGGTACATTGACAGTTTACCTTGAGGATGTTATAGTTTGACTACACCATTACTCGGTCTCCTAGCCATATGGAACCCTGAGGTGTATGTTGGCTATTGCATGTTCATTATAGGAACTGGATGGCATCAAGATGGAATCTATCTACCTCGGTGGTAGAGGAGCAGCCCTATGATAATTATGAGAATCAAGTCTAGAAGTCCATGGCCATGGCAGAGTGAAATAATAGAAAGAGTTTCTATTTAGATTTTCACATTGGACTCGAATCGAATGATTACATCATATGACAGAGACTAAGGTTTGACGAGTTTATCTTAACCCTAATCTGATCGGGGCTCAAGATAGAAGGACTGAATCACACAGGTAGCTGCACCAAGAGGTTCGCATTCAGCTTTGATGGGTTGCCACCATATACTGTTAGGTATCACTGGTGGATTTTGAGAGCAATTAGAATGATTTAGATGATCGATCATTCTAGCTGTTCGAATCAGAAGAGTTCTGATCCATCGAAAGGAGTTTCGATGATGTCGATGATAAAGATCATGACATATCCCATTACGATATAGAACTGTACCTAACTGGGTCACACGAATAAGGGTTTGAATCTGGTGATCATCAATTAAACTTATCTAGTTCAATTGATCTGAATGAGATTCAATTAGGTTCAAGAAAATCGTGCTAGCACTCGATTGAACCTAACGTTCTTCTTTTTCTATCATAAATAAGTTGTCCTGTCTGAGCCAAAGAAGTTTATGCTCAATCAGAGGTCTTCATATGGTCTGACTGAAGGAGTCCAAGTCAGAATAGGTTGTCTTATTTTGTAACACATTACCTGCCATTTTTGGTCACCTACCATTTCTTGTTCTTTGATTTTGGTCAAAAGTCTACCTTTGACTGGTCAAACGTTGACCATTGACACTTTGACTTTTGACCACATGTCACGCACCTATTGGAGAGTTGGTGGGGGCCTGTCCCCCTGCTAGAACCTGGCAAGGAGGAGGGCACATGCCACCCTAGGCATGTGCCCAAGTTGGAGGCGCCTAGGAGTCCTTGTTGGACAAGGACTCCACCTCCCTTTTGGATTCCAATTAGAGTTCTTCTAAGAATCCAGTTTGACTGGTCTTAGTCACCCTCTAAGGAGGAATCCAGGGAACTCTATTTCCACCAATTAGATTTAGATCTAATTTCATAAAGGGTTGTGATTGGATGGGAAGAAGAGGAGTTGGATCACAGTTAGTCTATAAATAAGACCCTGTGCCCAACTCAGATTGTAACATGATGACATGAGATTGGAATCACAATTCTCCACGCCCCTAGGCTGCCTCTCCCCTCCTTCTCCATGCCAAAACATCTTCTCCCCTTGCTCTCCACGTCCAAAAGGAGTTTTGGATTTTTGTTGGTGCGATTCAAGTAAAAGAAAGGTGATCAAAAGCTAGAAGGCTGTACTGCTGGAAAGGACGACTGCTGATATTCAAAAGGAGTTTCGAAGATCCTTCAGATCAGATCTAGATCTGATTTTAGGAGATGTGATAGAGAAGAAGAGGATCTTCAGATCCAGCCCAAGTAGATACCGATGGAGGCTAGGCGCTTGCATTGCTAGATCTAGAACCTTCCGCTGCATACAGGATCATCAACCGATAATTGGATTATCCAAATCTGGTAAATTAAATTTGATTTAATTTATTCTTATTTATTTTATTTATTAAAATAATAAGAATTAGATTTGAAATATCTTAGATCTCATACAGATCAAAGAAAAAATTTTTGAAATATATCTCTTGATCTAATCAGATCTGAACGAACCTGGACCGGGAAATCAGGATTTCCCTTCAACTGGTATCAGAGCCATGGTTCTAAAAATATTTAGATCTAATTTTAAATTTATTTTAATCAGAAAATAATTAATTTTAGATGTTACATGAGATGTGATCAGATCTAAAATCAGAAAAAATTAAAATTAAATGATTAGGATCTAAGAATAGAAGATATGCATGACTAGTTCTAGAATAGAATAGTTCTATAGAATAGTCTTGCATGTTTTCAATTTAATTTGATTAACCCATATTTTAGATCCATTTATTTACTATTTTTTGATATTATAATGGTTATAATAACATCTAAAAAATAGTAAATAAAATTATTTAATTTTAAAACATCATATGAGATGTGATTGATGCATGTCTAGACTAGTTGTAGAATAGTTCTACATAGTTGTCTAGATTAGGGTTTATTTTGATAAGATCAATTTAAATCTAATTTTTAGATTATTATGAGATAATTTAGATCTGAAAACATGCATGATTCGATACATGAGATGTATGCAAAATATGCCATGATTAGATCTACTTTGTATATGAGATATATGATATAGATCTTGTTAGATATATGTGCCCTAGAAGCCAGAATTGGCTGACACTTATAATACACTTCTAGGGGCAAAATTATAATTTTGACTAAAATCAATAAATGAATTATTTTCTAACACATATGTGTATTTAGTGTCTGTGATACATCCTTTGAGTTAATGGCAATGATAATTCATATTTTGAAGAGTTGAAAATTTAAGACATGAATATTCATTATTAACTCATAAATTGCTCCCGACCATAGGATCATCACGAGGATGGTGATTGATTCAGAAGGTTGGTGTACAATCGCTTCTCTTTAGTGGATGAGTCTTGAGTCTATGATGTGGAGACACCGGAGCGAGAGTACAGATACTCGTTAGAGAATGAGGGCACTGAGCGTGACCACCTCGAGTAGTCATTAGGGAGTCTACCTTCTCGTCAATGACTGACTCGATGCTGTAGTAGTGTGTTTTGTTCTTTAACCTGAGGTGCATCGGTAGTTCACCTTGAGGGTGTTATAGTTTGACTACACCATTACTCGATCTTCTAGCCATATGGATCCTGAGGTGTATGTTGGCTATAGCATGTTCATTGTCGGAACTGGATGGCATCAAGATGGAATCTATCTACCTCGGTGGTAGAGGAGCAGCCCTATGATAATCATGAGAATCAAGTCCAGAAGCCCATGGCCATGGCAGAGTGAAATAATAGAAAGAGTTTCTATTTAGATTTTCACATTGGACTCGAATCGAATGATTACATCATATGACAGAAACTAGGGTTTGACGAGTTTACCTTAACCCTAATCTGATCGGGGCTCAAGATAGAAGGACTGAATCACACAGGTAGCTGCACTAAGAGGTTTGCATTCAGCTCTGATGGGTTGCCACTATATACTGCTAGGTGTCACTGGTGGATTTTGGGAGCAATTAGAATGATTTAGATGATCAATCATTCTAGCTGTTCGAATCAAAAGAGTTCTGATCCATCGAAAGGAGTTTTGATGATGTCGATGATAGAGATCATGACATATCCCATTATCATACAGAACTGAACCTAACTGGATCACACAAATAAGGGTTTGAATCTGGTGATCATCAATTGAACTGATCCAGTTCAATTGATCTAAATAAAATTCAATTAGGTTCAAGGAAATCGTGCTAGCACTCGATTGAACCTAACGTTCTTCTTTTTCTATCATAAATAAGTTGTCCTGTCTGAGCCAAAGAAGTTTGTGCTCAATCAAAGGCCTTCATATGGTCTGACTGGAGGTTGTCCAAGTCAGAAAAGATTGTCTTATTTTGTAAGACATTACCTACCATTTTTGGTCACCTGCAATTTCTTGTTCTTTGACTTTGGTCAAAAGTCTATCTTTGATTGGTCAAACGTTGACCATTGACACTTTGACTTTTGACCATATGTTATGCACCTATTGGAGAGCTGGTGGGGGCCTGTCCCCCTACCAGAACCTGGCAAGGAGAAGGGCACACACCACCCTAGGTGTGTGCCCAAGTTGGAGGCGCCTAGGAGTCCTTGTTGGACAAGGACTCCATCTCCTTTTTGGATTCCAATTAGAGTTCTTCTAAGAACCAACTTTGACTGGTCTTAGGCGCCCTCTAAGGAGGAATCTAGGGGACTCTATTCCCACCAATCAAATTTAAATCTGATTTCACAAAGGGTTGTGATTGACTGGGAAGAAGAGGAGTTGGATCACAGCTAGTCTATAAATAAGACCCTGTACCCAACTCAGATTGACATGAGATTGAAGCTAAGAGTTTCCATATGCCCCAAGGCTACCTCTCCCCTCCTTCTCCATGCCAAACCACCTTCTCCCCTTGCTCTCCACGTCCAAAAGGAGTTTTGGATTTTTGTTGGTGCGATTCAAGCAAGAGAAAGGCGATCAAAAGCAAGAAGGCTGCGCTGCTGCAAAGGACGACTGCTGATCTTCAAAAGGAGTTTTGAAGATCC